>CAUYQG010214270.1:0-12891 GCA_963574415.1 Tarsius wallacei | reverse complement strand
TTTTCCCCCTCATCTGAAAATAGGTGCACTCTGGACCCTGAAACCCTGTATGTGTGAATACAGTTCTTGGTTACTAAGCTGGGGGCTGTGGAAAGGGAAGACCTAGCCTCTGACTCCTGTTTGACACTAGGACATCCAGGGGCCTCGGGGGAGAGTGGTTTGGGCACAGCTTGTGGCTGTGCTGGAAGCTCCACTAGTCCCAGCCAACACAGCATGGTGTCATTCTTTGGGGTCAGTAATGAGCCTGGGAGTGAGAAGGAAAAGAGCTCTTACTTAGGAGCAGGTGTGGCCTGGGGTACCTGGAGCAGCAAGGGCAGTTACCGAGCTACCAAGCTGTGCAGTTTCAGTCTTCAACAGCGGCACCACGTGGCCGAGAGGAGCAATAGCAGTTGGCATCGTCAGGTTGATCCTTTCTGGAGAGGGAGCTAATTCCATAGGGTTCCTAGATAATTGGAATAGGGCAATACGGGGTAGGGGTGGGGAACAGAAAATCCTCCAAGAGGAAACTACTGAATGTTTACTAATAGGGCATGTGGAAGCACAAATTAGTACTGTGAAGAGTAAAAGAGGTTTGAGGGTATTTGCACTTTATTAAAACTAAGAAATTAACATTGGTGCAATGCTATTGACTACAAGACCTTATTTGAATTTTTTCAGTTTTGTGCATGGATGTTCTTTTATGTTTCAGGATCCAGTGCAGGATACCACATTGCATTTAGTCATCATGTCTCCTCAGTCTTCTCAAATCTGTGACAGTTGCTCAGTCTCTGTATCGCTCATGATCTTGACACTTTTGAAGAGTAGTTCACCATTTATTTTTATGTCAATTCCAATCCTAGTCATATAAGCAGCATATTATACCACCATTTCTATGAATAAATTCAGATTTATAGACACAAACACACCTCCACATATCTATGTCTTTTGAGTGTATTTGTGTGTGTGGGTGTATGTAAATATTTGGACATGAGATTGTTCACTGTGTATATTTGTTGTAATTTTTACTCTTTAGAAAAAGCTCGCCCAGATTCCTGCTTCATTGGCAGCCACAGATTCGGAAACAGGTTCACATTCTTGAAGGGGCAGGTAGGGGATTCTGGGATGGGCTGGCGTTGGCGCCATTACAGGATGGCCGACCCCCAGGACCCTGCCTGAGCTGTGGGCATGGACTGCATCGGTGGTCCCCCAGGCGAGACCCCAGTGCTGGGTTGGTCCCTTGACTTTCTGGTTATTTTTCACACCCTCAGCAGAGCTCTGAGGTGCTCCCTGACTCCTCACCCAGAGAGGAGGGGAGGCCATGAGAGTAAATTTGGGTGTGTGGACATGTCAGCAAGTACAGACACCCACACGTGTGTATAAGGGGCTCTAACCCTCACTGGCCAGGTGACTTTGGCAAATCCTTCTGCTTTCCGTGCCTAGGTGCCCTCAGGTTGGAAACGCAGAGTGGCAGGATACTCTGGGCTTCCTAAACATGCGTGTGAGCCCCTGTATTTCCCAGCCCCCATTGCAGGCATGCCTGAGTGGAAGAAGCAAACTCCAGGAAAGCATGGACAGGGCAATACCAGTTTTTATAAGCAGCGAAACCACAAGCACCTGTGTGTTTCCACAGATGCGTATGTATATGAAGGCCTAGAGAAAAATATGCATGGATGCACAGAAGAATGGTCCGTGTTGGCCTCAGGGTGGGGTGGGGGAGATGGCTGCGGGCAGTTTATCTGTGATGCTCACATTTTTCTTTCATGGTGAGAATGTATTCATATGCCACCTGTGTAATTAAAAATTCACGTAAACACTGTAAGAGGGCAATAATAAACAGACAAGCCACAGTGCAGGGGTTTAGGGTGCCCGTGGGCTGCGTTCACCTGGCCCCTCACTGATGCCACTGCTTGATCTCCAGCACCTGCCACTTAGCAGAGCCCCGTGAATGTCTGTTGAAAAAACGAAAGGGTGAATGAGAAAATGAACATGCCAAAGGTGATCCAGGTAGCTCGGATATGGGTGGAATGGTCCCCTCCATCCTTCTAGCCATTGCATCTCTAGTGATGCAGTCTGAGGAGGCACTAGGTGACCGGAGGCTGCACCTTGCTTGGTGCGGGTAGTTTCTGTTGATTGAAACCCACATCTTCCCGATCACATCCTCCTTCACCCACACCCCAGCAGCCGCTCTCCTCCCTGTCCAAGTCTCTTTTGTTATGCTCACTTGACTGCTGACTTCCTCTCCTGGCTTCTCTCCCCGGAAAATCTCACTTGTCTGTCCCCACAGGCTCTTCGGGGAGGCACTGGCAGTCACATGCAGTGTGTGTGGGCTGGGGCCGGGGAGTGAAGGGTGAGGAGAGAGCTCGCCCGACGGCCTCCGCTTCAGACGGGAGGTCGAGGTGCCTTCTGCGGCCCCGCGAGCGACTCGGCCACCTCGAGGCGGCCGCCTGGCGAGCTCTCTCCTCACCCTCTCTCCTCCGGCTCCGAGTCCGGTTGCTGTGATCCCGGAGGAAGGACGCGGCCAGAGGCCGGGGCCGGACGCGGGCGCGCAGCCGTCTCGCCGGCGGCCTCCGACAGCCTCGCGCCCTCGGGGGCGCCTGGTGCCCAGCCCGCCCCGCCCCCACCCCGGCCCGGCCCCGCCGCCCCTCCCCCGCCCGGCCGTCCCCGGAGCCGGGGAGCTGGGGCGAAGAAATCGCACACCAAGGCCCTATCTGAGACCCATAAGTTTGCTCAAGCTTATGTAAATCACACAAAAACTGACAAGTTTTCCTATTAAAAGATAATTGTAATCAGGGTGCCGGACGTGCAGCGTGGGGCTGATTGGAGATAGACGGACAGTACGGAAAGATGGATCGTTTTAATTTGCACCAATTAAATTGAAGTTCATGGGATCATCTTCTTCAATCTTCATGAATACTTTATTTTCTGGCTGCTACGGAGCTATTAAAAAGAATGATTGAGGCACGCGGCAGGCCGGGTATATTTTATGAAATATCACCTTTAAAGAATTTGAGTACGCCATTTTCATAATGAGTTTTCTAGTACCTAATCCTCTTCTCTATTACTACATTTAAGAAGTGGATTGATCTGGGAAGTGCCGAGGGTGCAGGTAATGATACATTTTGCCAGGCGCGGGCGGCGATAATGGATCGCGTTTTGGCGAGGGGAATAATGGATGGTGCCCGGAGGAGGCGAGCTGGGGAGCGGGGTGCGGCCGGTCCCGCTCGGACGGCCCGAGCTGAGTCAAGTCCCATCCTGGCCGGGTGACTCTCTGGCCTCCAGGCCTCCCGGCTGGCGAGCAAGGCGTGGAGGCCGGAGAGGGCGCTGACCAGACAGGTGGGCCGGGCGTGGGAGCCGAGGTGGGGAAGGGCTCAGGGGTCTGCAGCCTGAGCTGCAGGGAGAGGTGGGAATCGCCTGGGTTGCCCTGAGCCAGCGGTGGGTGGGTTTTGGGGAAGGTGCGAGATGGGGAGAGGGTGTGCTCGCTGAGCCCACGGGGCAACCGACTAGAGACAGCAGGGCAGGGTCTGCTGCAGCCCAGCCGCGCCGGGCGAGCGACCCCACTCTTGACTGGAAGCCCCTCTCCAGGTCCTCCTCCAGGCACGGTGGCCTTGGGGTCTAGAGGAACTGGCAGGTGAGGAAATGGGGGTAGGCTCACCCTCAGAGTCAGCTAGGTGGGGGCAGACCGAGGGGTCCCTGCCAGGATGGAGTCTCAGTGACCTTGGTGTGTAATCCTGATGACATCAGAGGCAGGGACTAAGATGTGACATGACATCCAGGAGGACAGAGAAGCTAAACCAGGGTCATGAGCCTGTCCCCTTGTCCCAGGCGATGCTTGTGGGCACTGGCCTGGCCCTGCTAGGCCCGGTGTGGGGATCACAGCACCAGTCGCTGCTGAGGTCCCTGACCTTGGCCCTGCGAAGGGCATGGCGGCTGGGGGCTTGGGGGAGAGAGGCGCCCCACTCCACCCCGCCTAAGTCTCTGCTCCTCCTCTTGGCTGGGCTTTCCTCCCCAAGCTCCAGCGGCAGCAGCCGTCATAATTAACCCTGCTAATTAATCAGGGCAGGACGGATTAATTGAGATCACAGGAGACCAGGAGAGCAGGTGCGGCTTCGGGGCTGACGGGATAACGAGCTCTCTGGGTGCCCAGGGGGCCTGGCCCTGCCCGGGGGAGCCCTGAGCTTGCTCAGCAGTGAGCTGCACCAGACAGAGGCCCCAGGGACCCAGCCGCGCTGGGGTGCCCCAGGCCTGCTTGGGCAGGCAAGTCTGGTAGACAAGGGTCTCCATGCCCCGCCGCCAGGGGCAGGCTTGTGAAACTGTGAGCTCCATCTATGGCCAGTGAGAAAAGAGGCCCCAGGCTGCAGGGGCAGCTAGAACAGAGAGGCAGGTGGGCAGAAAGAATGTTGCCCGCTGCCCCAGGGGGACCCTGGAAGGCCCTTACGTCTGAGCTAGGACTCCCAAAGAGGGCCATCTCCCAGGCTACAGGAGGAGAGCTCAGCAGGGCTTCCAGCAGGGGACCAATGGGGTGTCTCTTTTCCTAAGCTCTCTCCAGCAGCTTCCATGAGTCAGAGGCCTTGGGAGGCGCCGGAGTGGAGGCTGCAGCCCAGGTGGATGGGTGTGATGGCTTGGACCAGATGGCATCAGTGGAGGTGTGGAGAGACTCAGGGTGGAAGCTGCAGAACTCTTTGATGGACGAGATGTGGTGAATGAAGGTGGGGTCAGGGTAATCATTTCATTTCCAGGAGATTCTGCTTCTGAGGTGGGGAGCGTGGAGCAGGTTCAGAGGGCAGGAAGACATGTTTTGGGCAGGTTCCGGGTCATAGACTCAACTGCCCTTCAGACTCTTGTCACTGTTGTCCCTGCTCCCCTCAAATGGCCTTGGGCAGCACCTCTTCTTCCTGTTGCCCACGTGTCGGGCTCTAGAACACTGGAGCCCATCCGTCTCCAGGTCCTTGCTGGCTGGTCCTCCCTCCAGACCACCCTAAGCATCCCCTTCCCCCAGAAGACTTCCCTGCTCCCTAGGCAGCGTGGGCCTCTCTTCGCTGAGATCCCACCACATCTCTGTGACTTTGCTTGTGCTGGAATTTTCTTCCCTTCCTTGAAACCAGGTGAACTCCTATGTACACACAGCAAATCTCATCTTTTTCTCTTCATTTGTCTTGGTTCCAGTATCTCCTTCCTTGAAGTCTTCTTTATACGTTCTCTTCTTTTTTTCTTTTTTTTTCACATCAGACTTCTGCTGTCACCCAGGCTGAAGTGCAGTGGCATGATCATGGCTCACCACAGCCTCAACCTCCTGGGCTCAGGCGACCCTTCTGTCTCAGCCTCCCAAGTAGTAAGGACTACAGGCACATGCCACCACACTTGGCTAATTTTTTGATTGTTACTAATTTTTTTTGTAGATAAGGTGGCTCACTATGTTGCCCAGGCTGGTCTTGAACTCCTAGGCTCAAGCCGTCTTCTCACCTTGGCCTCCCAAAGTGCTGGGATTACAGGCATGAGCCACGGCACCTGACCTCCTTTATGCTTTCTATACCCATTGGCAACCATGTGTCTGTCTCCTTAAAGTTACTTTTGGAATCGGTTTGGGAATTGAGATTGCCAACCCCACTGCATGGCTTAATCCTTAGGCATCAGAAACTGTTTATTACTTGAAGACAGGGTTTTTCAACCTCAGCACAACTGACACTTGGAACCGGGTTGTTCTTTGTGGTGGAGGTTGTCCTGTGCGCTGTAGGGTGTCCAGCAGCATCCCTGCCCTCTACCCACTAGATACCGTGAGCACCCCCAGTTGTGACCACCAAAATGTCTCCAGACATTACCAAGTGATCCCTGAAGGGCAAAATCATCCCTGGCTGAAAACTTGCTTTAAACAGAAATAGAAGAAAAAAAGAAAAGCAAGTAAATGTGAAAATCCCAAATCCTGGGCCACGGACTGACAGGCCCAAGGCTGTTCTGGGTGTGGATTTTGAGAATATTGACAACCAGTGCTTCCCAAATACAGAGGTTCTCAACGTCTGTACATCACGTTCCTGAAAGCAACGAGACAAGGTTTGGCGACAATGTCCCAGGAGCCCCACGCTGGGCTTGGTCCCCTCTGCAGCAGAGTGGTTAGAAATAGCATGGGGAGATTCACACAGCGGAACGCTGCTCTGTGAGTAGGAGCCGTCTGCTCTGAGGATGTGCAGCTACACGGGCGAATCTCCCACCGCAAGAGAAACCGCCAGATACCCACCAGTGTGCCCTGGATGACTCCACTCATGGCATGTTCTGTGGCATAAGAGGTCAGGTTGGTAGCTGTCCCCAAAGGACTCAGTGGGTTGTTGATGGACTTCTTGATCTGGATGCTGGTTTCATGGATGTGTTCACTGTTAAAACTGTTGGTTGAACACATAAGGTGGACATTTTTCTGTATATCTGTTATGCTTCAATAAACCACACTTAAGTCTGGATGTGGTGACTCATGCCTATAATTCCAGTGCTTTGGGAGGCCGAGGCAGGAGGATCACTTGAGGACAGAAGTTCGAGACCAGCCTGGGCAACATAGCGAGACTCCATCTCTACAAAATTTTTAAAAAATTAATCAGGCATGACTGTGCACACCTGTAGTCCCAGCTACTTGGGAAGCTGAGGTGGGAGGATCACTTGAGCCCAGAAGTCGATGGTTACAGTGTGATATGATTGTGCCACTGCAACTCAGCCTGGGTGACATGCGAGACCCTGGCTCAAAAAAAAAAAAAAGTATACTTAAAAAAATAATAGTACCTTAAAAATAAACAAAAATCTTGCGAGTAAAAGAGTGTCACATTATAAGGGAGAGTGTTCAGCTAGCTGAAAACTAACAGATATCATGAAATCTGAAATTGCACTTACCTTTCATATGTGATGTTGGATGCTATATTTCCAGCATTTTATTCTTGCCCTTTGACTTTGTTTCTTTGCCTTCAGTGGTGACTGCCTGATGCCTGCTCTAGCTGGGGGCAGACGGCAGATCTTCGTCTGAGTCTCAGATGCATGGTCATATGTTTCTTACCCCTAGGTTGGCATACTTATTTAAAATATTAGCTCTTGCGCAAAAATCAATTACAAGCAACATGCATAAAAAGGGATTGTGACTTGCAGAGGTTTAGCTCTTTTCCTGCATGCTGCCCTCGTGGAACGCAGGGAGGACTTCAAGGGGTGACATTGAACAGGCTGGTGCCCCCAGCTGATACGCGACAGTCAGAATTATCAGTTGGGTAAGCAGGGCTTTTTGTTTTGGATTCACACATGAGGGGATGTTTTGAGAATATGAATTAGAAACACAATGATTTACACCACCGACGTGGGTCCTGTTTATCGGGGCTGGATTGTCCCCGTTCGCCCAACGTGTGACGACACCTCCCACCTTGTGGGACTGACCCCGGAACCTGGGTCCTCCAGCTTTGGCTTCTCTTGAAGCAGTGCCTTAGCTTCAGGAGAGCTGTCCTCACTCGCAGCCACCTCTGCCCAGGCTGCCCTGCAGTCCCCTGAGACGGGTCCCCTGTGGCCCACGGTTCCTTGCATTTGGCGCTTTCTCTCCACGTGGCCTTGGGTGCACCTCTCTCTGATTTCCTTCATCTCACAGCTGCTCCTTTTCAGGCTTCGTTGTAGCTCCTCTTGTGCTGGGGGGTCCTGGGGTCACATCTGAGGAGGCTTCTCATCTCTGGCCTCCCGGGTGACTGTGCCCAGGCTCAGGACTGAGATCCCCAGAACCTCTGCCTCCACTCCAGCTTCCCCGCCTCTGTGATAGCTCATTGGCTGCCTAGATTCCTTCACATCCCATACTACCTACCACCCTCTTTGCCTCAGGCAGTGGCATCACCATCCCTCCCCTCAGGGTCACCCCAGACCCTGCAGCTCACCGCTCAGTCTCAAGTCCTGTGGGGTTTTTGCAGAATCTTCCCAGAATCCACATGTATCTCCTGGCTGCCAGCATTCTGAGCAAGACCCCCTTGCATCTTCATGGACCAGTGCAGCAGCCTCATGGCTGGACTATGCCTCCACCCTTACTTCCCCATGGCCCTGTCTTCACTTGGCAACTAAGGATCTTTCATCAGATCATAGCACTCAGCTGAAACCCCCCAATCCCAACAAAATCCAAATCTCTGCTACATCCCACTAGCCTGTCATGATTGAGCCCCTTTTCTCTTCTCCCTATCGACTCCATCCAGCGGGCTGAGGGCTGCCTCCGGGCCTTTGCACCTGCAGGTCACTCCTCCTCCCTCTGACACCTGCCCATGCTCAGTATCATCTCGGAACCATCCTTGAATGCTGGTCCTGAGGCTCCTTTTCAATATCCTTAATCTCCTTTTCCCACTGTTGTTAGGATTATTTGCTTTCTTTGTCTTCAAAGCCCCAAATGCATCATTGTGTCACATTTTATATTCGTTTGGGGTTTATTATGTGTCTCCCTCACTAGAATACAACTTTCAAAGCAGATGGCATTGCTAGTCTTGTTCTACAACAGGGCCTGGCTTTAGGAGGTAGACCAAACTGGGTTTGAATCTTGATCTGCCACTCACAGACTGTGACCTTGGGCACCGACTTAGCTTCTTTCAACCTCAGTTTCCTCATCTGCAAAATGGGTTAATAATAAGACCTATCAGTGGAGGTGAGATGAGATAGCCTCCTGTGATGGGGAGGAGACTCCCTGACACTACAGGTGGCTGTGGAACAAAGCAATGTGTCAAGAGTGACCCTAGGAGGGAGGGAGGGAACGGAACAAACTTGACTGAGGGCCTATGGGTCCTCACAATGACACCATGGGGTAAATACCATCTGCCAGACAAGGAAACAGCTCAGAGAAGTGAAGGAACTTGGCCTGGGTTACATGGCTGGGAAAGGTTGAGATGAGACCCTATCCTGGGACACCAGTGGCAGTGGGCCACTGCAGCCAGGGAGGCAGGACACCAGCATGGGGTTAGTATCGATTGCGGGTCACAGCCTCATCTTTGCTCCCACCAGCCACCTGGCCTGCAAGGCTGTGACTGTCATGGGCTGGGAATGTGGAGGAAGAAAGGGGGTGCCTTTTGAAAACACCCACCCCCTCCCTGAGATGTGTTTGCATGCATCCTCAACTGAGATGCTGTCGACCTAGAGTGTCTCTGGACTAGGCCAAAGGCTGCACCTCAGTCAGCATGTTCACCAGTGACTTGGGTGAGGACGCAGAAGCTATTCTGGTCAAGAACCTGGGAGTGTGCATGTATGTGCTTGTGTGTGTGCAGGGTTCAGGAATTCATTGGAGGGGTGAAATTAGAACTTACTAGATCTAAGACTAATCTAAAAAAAATCTGAGTGGGTTGGGTGAGGCTGAGTGCATTCAGATGACATCAAACAAACACAAAACCCTGTACCCAGGTCCCTAAATCCGGTTGCACACTTGGGAGACAGGGAGGCAGATCATGAGATTCCCAAAGTGCCCAAGACAAGCACCCCTAGATCTGACCAAGGTCTTTGCCAATGTTTCCCCTTGTGGGCAGGATGAGGACAGTGACATTGGACGAGAAGAGTCCTAGGACCAGCACTCGGGGCTGACTTCCCAGCTGCAGGGACTTGCTTGAACACACATTTCTGTGAAGGCAGGTCTCTAGCCACAGGGCTCTATGATGGATTCCCATTTTATAAAGAACAGCCTTTTGGATAAACTTTTCATAGATGGGCTGACTGAGTTGCAGGCCTAAATATACAGGATAAGGGTTACTGGGGCATTCCTCTGAAAGTACAAGAGTGGCCCAAGTTGTATTCCTTAGGCTTCCCTGGCCTGCTGCAGGGCTGTGGTCTCTCATTGGTGGAATGGACAACTATGGTTTCTGAGAGGCCTACCTTAAAAACCCACTTGAGTCCGGGTGTGGTGGCTCATGCCTGTAATCCCAGCACTTTGGGAGGCTGGGGCCAGAGGATTGCTTGAGCCAAGGAGTTCGAGACCAACCTGAGCCACATAGCAAGACTTTGCCTCTACAAAACATAAAATAATTAGTTGGGTATGGTGGCAGGCACCTGCAGTCCCAGCTACTTGGGAGTTGAGGCAGAAGGATAGTCTAAACCCAGGAGGTCAAGGCTGCAGTGAGCTGAATCCTGCCACTGCACTCCAGCCCTGGTAACAAAGTAAGACCCCAACTCAAAAAAAAAAAAAAAAAAAAAAAGCAAGCCTACTTGGGAGCTGGCCTGGGCCCTAACCAACAACTTCCCTTGTTTTCCTTGCCTGCCTTGACTTCAAATGCATGCGCCGGGCACATGGTAGATGCTCTATAAATGAATGGAAAGTACTCTGCAGACTCAGATTCAGGGGCCCTCCATCTTGGGGTGTGGGGTATGCAGTCTCCTCCCCTTGCCCTCCTACCTGAAGCTGGAACCCCCAGGGTGGGGTCAGGCTGGAGGCATCATCCCGTGCCAGCCGCGACAGCCCAGATCCTCTGGTCTCCACCAGCGTTTACTTTAATTGCCCGAAAATTGACGATAGATGCAAGGAAAATAATGAGGCCTAATTATGTTAATTAAACGGCTAATTCATTAATTAACGCACTCACATCCTTGGCTTGGAGAGCCCCTTCGTGGTGGCCAGTTGGCTGGTTCCATTCTAGCTGGGAGGAGGGGCCTTGCCTGGGGCCGGGAGTTGGGCTGCCCCCCGCCCCCAGCAGTGCTGCCAGGAGCCCCCTCAGCTGCTCCTGCTTGGATACCCCCCTCCTGCTTGGATACTCTCCCTGTTCCCCCTTCTGTCTGCGGTTTTCAAGGCTCTGGGAAGGGGATGGTGGGCAGACCAGGGCCTGAGTCTGTGGCCCCAGGAGCTTCCTGGTGACTTCTTGGGTGGCCTCCCAGCCTGGAAGAGGTGGCATGGACAGGCAGAGAACCCCAGAGAGAGGGTGGCAGGTTTGTCTAACAAGGACAGCTCAGGCAGCCGCAAGACCCACAGACAGAAGGACACGTTGCTGGGAGGGTGGAGCAGGCTTATGGTCCAAGAGGGACCACCCAGCATCTGGACCTGCAGGGATAACAGTGGGGTAGCCGAGGCCTGGCTGCTAGTGGCAGCTCGGCCACCAATTTGCTGTGACCAGAGGGGCTGGCCATTGTCTAAGGACATAGACAATCTCCTCACTGCTCCCCACAGGCCCTGCGTGGTGGGCCCTGCCGCCTGGGGCCATCCGACTCCTGCCTTGGCCCCTGTTCTCTGCCTTCTTTCCTCTCCTTCTCACCCTCAGGTCTCGCTCTGGGATCCGACTTTGGGTCTGGAGCCCCAATGTACTCTCCCAGCACCCCGTTCTTTGTGTTGAGAGCCCAGGTTCAGTTTGCAGTGGTGCCATCATGTGTAATCGGTCTCCTTTCTCTTTCCCTGACAACCCCCTGGGCTTTGCGGTATGGGCACAGAGACCTTCTGACACCCGGCTAAACCCTGAGACCCAGTTCGGAGCCCAGCACACAGTAAGTGTGCACGAGATTTTGGGGAATGAGTAACTCAAGAAAGTCAGGATGTGTGGAATGAGGGGCTTTGTCGCCAAGGCCTGCTCCTCCTCCACCCCCACTGGCACAGCCTATACCATGTATGGGTCCCCAGCCCAGGACTTGTGACTTTTAGGAATGAATTTCATGATTATAAATTCACATGAAGAAAGATGTCTCTTGAGGCCATGTGGAGAAGAGGTTAAGGACATTGAACTCTGGCTTCACCACTTTCAGGCTGTGTGATCTTGCTTGAATGTCTTAACTTCTCTGGGCTTCGCGCTTTCCCTAGGGAAGTGGAGACACTGAGTGCTCCTTTCTCACAGGGTGTTGTGGGCTTAATAAGATACTATACGCACAGAGCATAGACTGGGCCTGGCAGAGGTGGTGCTTAATAATTGCCAGTTTCTTTGATTGCCTTATTTTCTCTAATACATTCATTTTGGTCAGCAAGACCCCATTCTTCCTGATGTCAAACGTGTAATCCAGACGAAGCTGATCACATTCTGGATTTCTCAGTCACTTCGGGTGGAAAAACCCATCCCAGGAGCAGGTTAGCTCGTCCCTGTCCTTGTCCTGATGGGTGCTAAGCTTCGGAGACCACCCTGGGCAACTTGACGAGAACTCGTCTCTACAATAAATCAAAAAATTAGCCGGGCATGGTGGCATGCTCCTGTAGTTCCATCTACCTGGAAGACTGAGGCGGAAGGATCGCCTGAACCCGATCGCCTGAACCCCACAGGTCGAGGCTGCAGTGGTTGTGAGCATGCCCCTACACTCCAGCCTGGGTAACAGAGTAACACTCCGAGTCAAAAAAATCTTGCCTTAAAGCCACTGGAGAGCAGCAGCCATGGCTCTGCCCTACCCCCGGCCACAGGCCTCAACAGGGGCCACATGGTGACCAAGAACTTGCTCAGACACAGCTGCCATGTGGGCGCCTGACCGGGCATGCCAAGTTCGTGCTCAACATGATTCGAGAGGTGTGTGACTGTGCCCCCACGAGCGGTGCACTGTGGAGCTGTTCAGGGTCTCCAAGGACAAGTTCATCAAGGAAAGGGGGGGACATGGGGACACACAGCCACGCCAAGAAGGAGTGAGAGGAGCTGAGCAGCATCCTGGCTGCCAAGAAGGACTGAGCCCCCACCCCACAATAAAGGCTTTGCAGAAAAAAAAAAATATGTATATATATCGCTTTAAATATGATTTATGCTGCTCCCTGAGTTTTTGACATCCCGTTACATTTTGCACTCGCCCCTCCCCTTCCCACACCAGCCTCCAGGCCCTTCCCTGAGCTGCTTCCCTCTTCCTGCCTCCACCCCTCCCTACCCTTCCCCACCTCCTCAGTCATCCCTCCCCTTCCCCCCCCCCCCCCCCCCCCCAGTTCTCCCCCGCCCACCGGCGGCTGTTGGGCGGGGGGGTCCCCGCAGGACCCAAGCGGCCTTGGGTTCCGAAACGTTGGCACCC
>CAUYQG010214260.1:0-11655 GCA_963574415.1 Tarsius wallacei | reverse complement strand
AGGAAGATGCCAAGGTATTTCTTTTTGTGTGTGTGGCTATTGTAAATGAAATTGTGCTTTTTATTTGGGTTTCTGTTTGTTTCTTATTGGTGTATAGAAATTCAATTGTCTTTTGCACATTTATTTTATACCCTGAGACTTGGTCAAAGTCCTTTATCAGTGCAAGGAGGTTTTTGACAGATTCTCTTGAGTTTTCGAGGTATAGAATCATGTCGTCTGCAAAGAGGGATAACTTGATTTCCTCTTTTCCTATTTGATTGCCTTATCTTCTCTAATTACTCTAGCTAGGACTTCCAAAACTATGTTGAGCAGGAGGAGTGAGAGTGGACATCCTTGTCTTGTTCCAGTTTTCAGGGGAAATGTTTCCAATATCTGTCGGTTTAGCAGTATGCTGGCTGTGGGTTTCTCGTAGTTGGTTCTTACTATTTTGAGGTATGCTCCATCTGTGCCCAGATGCTCGAGGGTTTTTATCAAGAAGCAGTGCTGGATATTATCAAAAACTTTTTCTGCATCTAATGATATAATCATGTGGTTTTTGTCTTTACGTCTATTAATGTACTTAATTACTTTTATGTGAACCAGTCTTACATCCTGGGGATGAAGCCTACTTGGTTGTGGTGGATGATTTTTGAGATGTGTTGTTGAATCTGGTTTGCTAGGATCTTGTGAATTTTAGCATCTATGTTCATCAAGGATATTGGCCTGTAGTTCTCTTTCTTTGTTGGATCTTTATCTGGCTTGGGTATCAAGGTGATGTTAGCTTCATAAAATGATTTGGGGAGAGTTCCATCTTTCTCAATTGCCTGGAATACTTTCAATAGGATTGGTATCAGTTCCTCCTTACATGTTTTGTAGAATTCTGCTGGAAAACCATCTGGTCCAGGACTTTTTTTTGTAGGTAATTTTCTTATGACATAGTCAATTTCCTGGATTGTTATTGGTGTATCTAGGGTCTTGATTCCTTCTTATTTCAACCTGGAGAGGTTGTGTGAGGTCAGGAAGTTCTCCATGTCATTTAGGTTTTCAAGTTTGTTTCCATACAAGTGTACATAGTAGTCTCTTAAAATCTTTTGTATTTCTTCAAGGTCAGTTGTGACTTCATCTTTTATGTTTCTGATTGTGCTTCTTTGGGCTTTTTCCCTCTTTTTCTTGGTCAGTCTAGCTAGCTAACCTTTCACAGAACCAACGTTTTTGCTTCATTGATTTTTTTGTATTATCTTTTTGTCTTCTATGTCTCAGATTTGGGCTTTGATTTTGGTGATCTGAATTTTTCTGCTGAAGTTAGGGTTTTGGTGGTCTTGCTTTTCCAACTCCCTTAGGTGACTTGTTAGGCTGTTAACTTGTGATCTTTCCATTTTCTTCATCTGTGTTTGTAGTGATATGAATTCCCCTCTTACTACTGTTTTTGTGGCATCTCAGAGGTTTTAGTAAGCTGTTTCTTCATTTTCATTTGTTTCCAGGTATCTTTTAATCTCTGTTTTGATTTCTATGTTGACCCAGGAGTTGCTTAGCATCATGTTGTTTAATGTCCATGTCTTTGTGGGTTTTGGGGGAACTTTGTTGGTATTGATATTTATTTTTATTCCACTGTGGTCTGAGAGGTGCATGGCATAATTTCAATCTTATGAATTTTGTTTATGCTTGATTTATGGCCAAGGATGTGGTTGATCTTAGAGTAAGTTCCATGTGGTGATGAGTAGAATGTATGTGGTCATTGGGTGGAGTGTTCTGTAGGTATCAATTAAGTCCATTTGGTCAAGAGTTACATTGAGGTTTCAGATCTCCTTTCTGATTTTTGTCTTGATGATCTGTGTAGGGTTGTGAGTGGAGTATTAAAGTCCCCAGCTTTGATAGTGTTAAAGTCAATATCTTTTTTAAGTTTGCCTAGAACCTGCTTTATGAAAGTTGGTGCTCCTATATTGGTTGCATATATGTTTAGAATGGATATTTCTTGTTGATGGATTGAAACTTTTATCATTATGTAGTGACCTCCTGTATCTTTTTAAAGTTTTGATAGCTTAAAGGGTATTTTGTCTGATATTAAGATTTCAACTCCTGCTTTCTTTTGTGTTCTGTTCACCTGAAATTTTGCTTCCCATCCTCTTACTGTGAGTCTGTGAGTGTCCTTTCTGGTGAGATGAGTCTCTTGGAGACAATATATTGTTGCCTCATGATATTTTATCCATTTTGCCATTCTATCTTTTCAGTGGTTCATTTAGTCCATTCACATTCAGGCTAATTATTGAAATGTGAGAGTTGGTCCCTGCCATGAGGTTCTTATAGAATTGTTGTTGTTCCTGTTTGTTATCTTTCTTTTGATTTTTGGGTTGATTCATGTTTGTTTTCAATCTTTTTCCTGTACTCTTGTGAAGAATGTTGTCATTCTTTTTTCCCCTTCTTCTGTGTTTAATACTTTCTTGTTTCTTATAGGGCTGGTCTAGAGGTGGCATAAGATCTTAGGGATTGAATGTCTGGAAAAGATTTTAATTGTTTCTATAGATAAATCTGCTGCTATTCTAATTGGTCTTCCTTGGTAGGTAGTCTGACCTTTTTCTCTTGCTGCCTTTAGGATGTTTTCTTTTATACCTACTTTGTTTAGGTGAACTACTATGTATCTAGGAGTTGGTCTTCTCATTTGTTGTCTCATAGGGGTTCTCTGAATCTCTTGGGTTTGAATGGTCCCATCACTGGTGAGATGAGGGAAGTTTTCTTGAATAATTTCATGGAATGTTTGTTCCAGGGTGGTCTCTGTCTCTCTTTCTGCCTCAGGAAGGCCATCTACTCTTAGGTTTGGCCTCTTGAAATAACCGTTCATCTCTTGAAGATTTTGTTCTGTCTTTTTAAGCTTCTTTTCTATGTTTTTGACAGTTTGGGTTAGTTATATATTTTGGTCCTCAAGCTCTGAGATTCTTTTTTCTTCTGCTTAGCTAATTCTTCTTTCCATGCTTATCAGTTTGTTATTTATTTCATTCACAGTATTCTTTGCTGCTGTTATCTCAGTTATCAACTCCTTCATTCTTTCCTCTTTTTCTACTCAATTATATTTATTCTCTCTATTAATGTCTTGATATCTGGGTTTGTAGTTTAAGACCAGTCATTCTGGGGGCTCTTCATTGTTTGCATTCTGAAGTCTGTTTTCTCAGTGTCTGACCTCCCAGGGGTCTGTGTGAGACCCATGTTATTCTTTTGGTTTTTCTTCATTTGTGTAGATCTACCCCCACACCCCCCCCCATCTTCTTTAATTCTATTGTTCAGGGATGTCAGGGTTGCTTTTACTTCTGTTTGCTCAATCTCCTCTCCTTCCTTGTGTGGATCCTCTGACTTTGTTCAATTCTGAAGCTGGATTGTGGGTTGGGGGCTGTACTTTTTGCAGTTTTGAGATTTACTTGAGGGGGGAGCTGTGATTCAAAATCTATCTGCAGATCCCAGTATCCACTAACAGATGAATGGGTACCCTGGAACCCACTTCCCACTGCCTTATAATCTGTCCATGCACTGGGGATATAGGTTTGCTCCCTGAAAGAAAAATGAGGTAAGAAAAAGGAAAAGAATGGAAAAAAGAAGAAGGAGGGGCAATAGGAAGGTGGAGCGAGAGAAGAGTAAGAGGGAAAACAAACAGACATACCAACTAACAAATGAAAAGAGACACAAGGACAGAAAAGAGTAAAAAAAACCTAAAACATACAGACAATCGTATAAATACACAAACCAACAAAAACCTCCCTATTGATGTACATCTCCCATACACAAATAGAAAGTGTAAAGAAAAAAGACCAGTAAAATAACAGAAACAAAGCAAGTATGAAAATGTTATCAAAAACAGAAAGAAAGAGAGAAAAAAACTAACACAAAAGACAAACAAAAATGAGCAGAACAAACAGACAAAAAATAAAAAAAAATAAAAACAAGGAACCAAACTCACTCTGAGGTCATCCCTATAAGTCCAACATCCTTTCAACTCTGATCTCTAGGTCTCAGTGCAAGCTAATAGGGTTGCTCACAGGTTGGGTCAGATGCCCCAGGCCTACTGTGCGGGGAGGGTGAATCAGATCTGGACTCACCCGGCTTGCTGCCTGTCAAGTCTGCCACTCAGATCTGACCTGTCTGTGTCCAATCCAGCACGGGGGAGGGGCTTCTGTCTCTCCCAGTTTGATGGGGTTACCTTAGGTACCAAGTTGGAGGCTGGGCAGAGCTGGGCAGGGCAATGCAGGTCTCTGCCTGGTCCTGGGACAGATAAAATGACTGCCATCAGTGTTTCTTCACTGGGGATGGGGTTCCTCTCTGGTTCTCCCCGGTCTTCTCTCTCCACTGATCAGATCGGGGGCTCTAGCTGATTTGCTATAACAGGTGATGGTGTGGGCCACGCGCCAGGCGATGAGAATCAGCTGGATTCGGCAGGCTTTTCTCAGGAGAGTCCCATGAACAGCAGATGATCTTGCGTGTCCGTGGCTCCAATCTCAGGGTGGTGGGAGCTTGCAGTCACCTTCAGAGGGGGGCCCCGAGTGCATGAACCTGAGTCTCCCCTCAGATCGACTTTTACTCACCCCCCAGCACACACCTACTCATGCAGAGAGACTTTATGGACACTTGCTTTTGTGGATACTATCATAGTCAGACCTGTCTTCTCAGCATCCACCAGCACTTGTGTTTTAAATCCAAGTTTTCCTATATTGGGCCCATATACATTCAAGATGGATATTTCTTGCTGGTGGAGTGTGCCATTTATCATTGTGTAGTGCCCTTCACTGTCCCTTTATTGGTTTAAAGTCTTTTTTAATCTAATATAAGAATAGCTACACCTCCTGATTTTTGTTTTCCATTTGCCTGGAAAATCTTTCTCCTGTCCTTTACCTTGAGCCTGCAGGTGTCATTTGCAGTGAGATGGCTTTCCTGAAGCAGCAGCAGAAGGATGGATCATGCTTCTTTCCAATTTGCCACTCTGTGCCTTTTGAAAGTGCATTCAGTCCATTCACATTTAAGTTTATCGTTGATATGTTGGAGCTTGTTCCTGTCATATTGCTATTAAGAGGCTACTTTGCATTCTAGGCTTTGTGGTTGATTTATTTGGCTTATAAACTCTATGTTTACCCATGCTTTTGCAGTGGGGTCATACCATTCTTTCATTTCTATGCTTAGAACCTTCTTAAGCATCTCCTGACAAGTTGGTCTGGAAGTGGCATATTCTTTTAGGGATTGCATATTTGGGAAGAATTTTAATTATACATCATTAATCAATAATAAAAACTTTGTCAGGATAGGAAATTCTTGATTGGAATTGCTTTTCTTTAAGAATGTTAAAGATGGGTCCCCAGTTCCTTCTGGCTTGTAAGGTTGTTGTTTTTTTTTTCTGAAAGGGCTGCTACAATTCTGATAGGCCTTCTTTGGTAAGTTGTCTGTTCCTTTTCTCTGGCTGCCTTTAGAATTTTTTCTTTCATGGTCACCTTGGTAAGTCAGATTATTATGTGACTTGGGGATGGTCTTCTTGTGTAATACCTCACAGGAGTTATGTGAATCTCTTGAGTATGCATGAATACCTCTCTAATGAGATAGGGGATATTTTCTTGAATGACATTTTGGAAGGCTTCTTCCAAGATGCCCTCAGTTTCCCCATCTCTCTCAAGGATGCCAATCAGCTGTAGATTTGTTCTCTTTACATAAACTCACTTTTTGCTCACTTTTCCTAAATCTTTCTCCTTATTTTTGTCAGACTAGGCTAATTCAATAATTTGATCCTCAAGCTTTGACATTATTTCCTCTGCCTGATCGATTCTGCTGCTAAGGCTTGCTATTGTGTTTTGAAATTCCAGAATAGAATTATTAATTTCCATAAGTTCAGTTTGGTTCTTTCTTAGAATGGCCAGGTCAGCTTTCACTTCTTACACTGTTTTCATGGCCTGGTTGATTTGAATGTCTACTTTCTTGTGAATCTTTGAGTCTCTTTGCCATCCATCGTCTGAATTCTATGTCTGTCATCAGGGACAGGCCATTCTGGATGGGTTCCATTGCTTAGAATCTGAGAAGCCCCTTTGTGGATAGCAAATAACTAAGGCTTTGGAGATTGCCAGTATTTTTTCTCTGGTTCTTCCTCACCTGTGAGGATAGTTTCTTTTCTTTTTATTTTTTGTTTTGTTAATTTTTATTAGATAAAGTTGCTATTATTAGGATAGTGGTTTGTGTTGTTTTCTTGCCTGACCTCCCTCCTCTGGTCCACCTCTTTCCTCTCCAAGAGTATTCTCCTGATCTTGTGCCAGAGTCACTTCTGGGGTGGTCGGGCTTGGAGCTGTCCGTTCTTTATGCCCCCAGGTAACTGTCTGATAAACCTCAGCTCAGGTTTTCAGGGAAACTCTCAAAGTACCAGGCTCACTTCTGCTTTTAGATTTCTTTGCTAAGAGCAGCAATCATCGGATGTCACCAGTCGGCCATCTTGGCCTTCCCTCCCAAAGAAAATGTTTTATATATAATATTAATACATTCATTTTTATACCAATGCAATCATAAATATAATTTTTAAAATAAGTTTTAAAAGTGTTTTTAAATATAATTTTTAAAGGGGACTACAAAGGTAAAAGTGTGTAAGGTCCATGAAAGTCAACATACAGGCCTCTTGGCACGAGGGCATCAAGTTGGTACAGAAACACATAACACATACCTGAAGAATCAAAGAGAGTTCTTAGGCGCAAGTATCTTATAACATGATAAAAATAAAGCTGACTTATTTAAAAACACTCAACGTTAACATGATCGGTGCTTTCTTATTTTTCTTCCAGGGGAAATAAGCTTAAACACCAGACTGTCTGATTCAAGGCCAGACACCTGGCTACTTTAGCCCCTGGTTGGCCTCAGTGCATCCTGTCAGTATATCCCAAGTGGCTGGTCCTGGCCTTGAACAGACGAAGCCCTGGCAGACTCACCTCTGACCAGCTTGGACATGTTCAGAGAAACCATATTTCACAGGGGACTCACTGTGAGGTCCTATGCCTGGGATTATCACTTGCATTTTTGCAACTCAGCACCTGGCGCAGGCCACTCAGTAGATAGTGACCATCGCCTTCATTACCCTGGTTAGAATGGCAGCAGGTGTGGAATTACATGCCACTAAAAGTTGTACATATTGCCTTAGAGAAAAGGTTTCTCTGATACAATTTCTGTGAGAACTGAAATAACATGATTTCTTCAGAGGAAATATAAAGCACCTTTTGCCAAGATGGTCTGCTGCTTTTTACTCCCTATACTTCCCTCTTGCTTTCCTCTTTGGTGCTTCTTCACCCCTTCCATGAAGTCAGGCATCTAGAAAGAATTTTTAGGGGCACAAGACCCAGTGGAAATATGCTTTTTGCCTCCTGGGTGAGGTCACTTCAACTTCTTATCATTTATTTCCTAAAACAAAGGTCCAGAATTTGACAATTTATGTTTATGTCTTCCAGAAACAACGGATCCATTCTTTTACCTCCCTTCTTTTTTCTTTTTATTTTTTTAAAGGGCACCAGATTTGAGTTCCCACCAACTTCAGGCCTGCTTGACCCTCTGAAGTGATGTCCAAAAGCAGTCCCTATACCATGAACTTTGCCAATGTGCTCACATTCTTTCCATTTCAGTGTCATCAAAGGCACTCTCACTGCTTAAACACCACTGTTCTTTCAAATAGTGCTGTACCATAGATGTGACCTCGGAGTTACTTACCATTATCCCTTTGATTACATCATGGATTGGCAATTTGACCTTCTATCCCACTAGTTGGAAGCAGGAGTTTTGTTTTGTTCAATAAAGAAATATGTAACTTTCCTTGCAAGCAGGCAATAGGGAGACAGGGTGAGAGGGGGTTATGCTGTGATTCATGAACTGTTTGCTTTTGAGTCAAGATAAACTGGGCAATTTAGATATACTGTGGGTCTGCAACCTGGTTCTGAGCAACCCATAGAAGCCCTCTGGAGCTGTGACGTCTGCACTTCTTACCCGACGGTGCTGCTGACATTCCTGGAAGCCAAACAACATTTCAGAAATAAGATCAGTTACATAATGAGTGCAGTCTTCCCCACCCCCACCAGATGCTTCAGCATATTAAGAAAGGGAAATTAGCCCAAGTGGCAACTTACACAAACACCTCCTCATACCACTGAGTTACTTTAAGAAGGTGGGCATACTGCTTTGCACAACTCTCTTTCCATTGAATAATCTTTCAGGAAAGACCTTCCTTTCATTACTTAACAACCTGTTTCAGAGATGTCCCATATTACTTACTACACAAAGAGTTTCCTTATTCTTTTTTTATTAGAGACTTTTATTTTTTAGAGCAGTTTTAGGTTCACAGCAAAACTGAGAGAAAGGCAGACTAAGTTCCCATGTGCCACACCTCCCCCACCACCAGCCTCCCCCACTGCCAACATTCCCCACCACAATAGTATTTAGAATCAGTGAACCTAGATTGACATGCGATTATCACCCACAGCCCATAGTTTACATCGGGGTTCTCTCTTGGTATTGTTCATTCAAAGGTTTGGACTAATGTACAGGGATGCGTGTCCACCATGATAGTGTCATACAGAACAGTTTCACTGCCCTAAAAATCCTCTGTGCTTCACCTATTCATACCTCCCTCCCCCTCAACCTCTGACAATTACTGATCTTTTTACTTTTTTCCACAGTTTTGTCTTTTCCAGAATGTCTTATCATTGAAATCCTACAGTATGTATTCTTCGCAGATTATTTTTTTTCCACTCATAATATGCATTTAAAGTTCCTACATGTCTTGATAGTTCATTTATTTTAATAAGAAATAAATATCATCTGGACGTACCACAGTTTATTTGTTTCTTCACTTACTGAAGGACATTTTAGTTCTTCCAAGTTGAGGCAATTACCACTAATAACCGCTCATGTGCAGGTTTCTGTGTGGACAGTGTCAGACATTTTACAGCTATCTAAAGTTATACTGTGAGGATAAGCCATAATTTTTTGTACCATTCCTCCATTAATGAACATTTCTATTATTCCCAATCTTTTGCTACTACAAACAGTGTCACACAGACAACCTTGTATACGCAGCATTTCACATGTGTGAAAATGTATTTTGAAGATAGACTGCTACAAGTGGAATGTTGGGGTCAAAGGGTATAAGCATGTTGTAATTTTGATATATATTACCAAATTGACCTCCACAGAGGTTGTAAAAATGTTCCCTCCCACCAGCAACGTGTGGGAGTGCCTGTTCCCCTATGGCTCCTGTTGTTCTTTCCTGACAGAAACCGTTCTCCATCCATTCCTTCCCACGGCCCTTATAGATAATGCAGACCTTCTGCCCATTAACCCTACATAGTACCAGGCATGAGTATTTCTTTCCTGTGTACTGTTGGTCTGGTCATGGAATCAAAGATCCCAGAAGGCAGAAGCAGTGTTACTCTCAAAGTTTCTTTTGTTAATGGTCTTACAACAAATATAAGTACTATTGTAGAGATATTTTGAGAAGACCACAAAGTTTAAAAAAGAGAATTATTATCATAAATTTACTAAGAAATTCCCAGTGGATGCAGAGGAGGCTGACCACAGTGTGAGGCAGGTCCTTTGAATATTTTCTCTGACAGCTGCCTCTGTGAGAAAGTTGTAAGAGACATGAAAACCTGGATAATCTCTAAGGACACCCCTCCCCATTATCCTTTGGGGTAGAGCTGTTTTCTACACAAAAATCTCTGGAAACAGCACAAGTTGCTGAATGGTCAGTGACTTTAAGCAGACCAGAGCCTCTCTGCACATGGACATAAGTCAAGCCCCCTTTCTAGCCTTCCATATTTATTATCTGTGTTGGATTGACTATAGCAATGTGATGTTAGATCTTCTTCCATTGTAAGTTCTTTCTTTGAAAACATACTGTTCGTCTCTATATAGTCAGGAAACTCCCAAGCAACCCAGAAATAGAGCAAGTGTTTCAGACCCAGCCATTTATTTGCCTGGACAGTGTTGGGCATATCTTGTGTTGTCGGGAGTCTCCAAGATGGTAGAGACCTCACTCCTTGGTATTCATGTTCTTGTGTAATTTCCCTTGAGTAGAACTGAATTTCGTGATTCCACCCTAACAAAAAGAATATGACAGAAGAGATGGGATGATACTTCCAAGATTAGCTTGTAACCAACTACAGTTCTGTCTTGGGTCACTCTGACTCTTGCTCACTCTTGCGTCACTCAGTCTGGGAAAAACAAATCTGAAGCCTTGACCAACAGCTTGACTGCAACTTCCTCAGAGATCTTGAGTCAGAACCACCCAGCTAATGGGTTCTTGGATTCCTGACCCTCAAAAATGATAAGTTAATGTAGGTTTGGTTTTTTTAAACTGTGAAATTTAAATGTTATTTGTTATGTTGCAATAGATTATTAATGTATCTTGTCATCAGAAACTCTCCCACCTTCTAGAGAGGGCACTTTAGAGACGGCCAAGAGTTCCAGAGGGCCATCAGCTCTGCGATAATGTTTAACATATTATATAATTCCTTTTTTTCTTTTCTCAATTTAAGAAGCAACAAAAATTATCTGTTTCAAGTGATTAGGAAATTTTCAGAAGAGGATAAGAGGCTCTTTCTTGTTTTCTCTATCTTAAGAGAATTTACAACTTCAAGAAAGAAAAAAAAAGCAAAACCTTTTTGCCACTGAGTCCCAGTAATATGGTAAATAAACAGTGGGTCCTTAATAAATGTTTAATCATAATTAAACTAATAATGATTGTTAAGCCTTTTGAGGATTCCTGAATATAGTGAAAATATTTTAATGCCTTTGATTCAACCAAAAATCCACAGTAGCAATAGATCAATGAGTCTATCAGTAATGCCAAGCAACAAGAAATTTTGAATGCATTAGCCTGCTACTTATTATGCCCCAGACATCATGGTAGGAAATTCATAAACTTTATTTCATTAGGTCCCCCAAATACTATGGGGTAGGTATTATGAAGCTCATCAGTTTCTTATAGACTCTGGGAGATGCGCACTAGATTACCTAAGTAATGGAGATTCCATGCAAAAATGTATGATAACATGAGGTAGTCATGGAGTTAACCCCATAAGCTGTATGATCATCTCTGTACCTCCCAATTCCCAATGCTGCAACACACAGTGGGAATTACAATTACCAATAAGTTGCTCAGCATTCGTTAGGATGGCTGAGTGCTAAGAAACTGCCTTCTTTTTGTTCTTCTAGCTACTGTTAATCATAAAGGAACGGATCTGGTTGGGCTTGTTTGTACTCATCCAGGAAGAAGCACCCTTGTTGGTCAAATATCTTTCATTATCTCAGAGTCAATGTCCCTCATGTGGTAGCTTAAGTCTGATAAATTTTTCCTTGGTCCAATCAGCTGTAATTAGACCAAGAGGCTTAGTTTCACTTAAAAAGAAAATGAAGTAAAGTAGTAGCAGCATATGCTGGAAAGAACCAATTGAAATCACTTTCCTTCAATAGTAGCGATATAAGAGAAAACCTTTCAGGTTTTATGGACTTCTGCTGCAGCCCACCCGGTACAATTACAATCTTCCTGTGACATGATAGTGTTTTAATGTATCCATAGCTATAGTGTCTTTTTTTTTTTTTTTTTTTTTTTTTTTTTTTTTTTTGTTTTGTTTGTTGTTGTGGGTTGTTGGGTTTGATGTGGGGGGGGGGGTGGGTGTGTGGGTGGGG
>CAUYQG010214255.1:0-19587 GCA_963574415.1 Tarsius wallacei | reverse complement strand
AATCAAAAATTAGCCGGGTGTGGTAGCGCGCGCCTGTAGTTCCAGCTACTTGGAAGGCTGAGGCGGAAGGATCGCCGGAGCCCAGCAGGTCGAGGCTGCGGTGGCCGGGAGCGGCCACTGCACTCCAGTCTGGGCAACAGAGAGAGACTCCAACTCAAAAAATAATAATAAATAAATAAATAAATAAATAAATAAAAGTTGACAAGATTCTTTGCTTGGCCAAACTTTACTCAGGCTTCTAAAACATCTGCTAAGCCCATCTGTGAACTTCCTTGTAAAATCCAGTTTTAGCAATTCCCGCTAAATCAGTTTAGCAAGAACTCCTATATAGCCAATATTTGAACACCCTGCATACCTGACCAGGTCTCTCATCTGCCACAATCCCCCAGGTGATGCTGATCACCCTGGCCTCTCTTCAGCAAAAATCCTGTTAGGTCAGTTTAGCTAGAATTCCTTTTACCCCTGATGTTTTTCTCTTAGTAATTTTCTATCCTTTAACCCTCACTCTGGGGCTATAAATTCCCACTTGCTCATGCTGTGTTTGGAAGTCAGCCCAATCTCTCGCCCCTACTGCAAGACCCCATTGCAGTGGTCCCTGTACCTACTGCGATGTCCCTAAATAAAGTCTTCTTTGCTCTTCTTGAATAGGTATCATCGGATTTTTTTTTTTTATTTAACAGGTGTTAACAACAGACGAAACTGTAATAGATGAGAACTCTCTGTTTTATATTTACAAATTTTCTAAAAATCTTAAACTGTTCCAAAATAAAAAGTTTAGCAGGAAGAAGAAAAGAAAAAAAGGGGAAGAAGTAGGGGGAGGGAGGGAGAAAGAGGTTAGAAAAGTAGCAGCCGTTAGACTCTTGTTAAAAATTCGGATTCTCAGATCCCAGCCCAGACCTTCCGAATCAGAAATAGGATGGAGCAGTGGTCTGTGACTGGGAACCACTGTTCTAGCTGGTTGGCCAAGAGCTCTTCTTCCAGGCGCTTCTCATTTTAGATGAGGTCCTATTACTTTTTCTTCAATGATCAGGAGTAGAGAATCAGATTAGGCTTCTCTGCAGCTTCTGATCGCCACATTGTCACCTTCACGGAGGAGTGATATGCCTGCCTTTCTTCTTCTCATGTTCTAACATCTGATTTCAAAGGCCCTTCTCAGACCCTGTTGTGTTTGTGTCCTTCACAACTTCTCCAGCACACAGAACTCTTCCACATCTGCTATCCCCAAGCACATAATCACGTACCAACTTGCACGTTTCGAGCGGCTACAAATCAAGACAGAGAGAGAATTCTCGGAAGATAGAGGACTTCACCTACCAGATGGTGACCTTGGGTAAATTGATTGATCCCTCTGGATTGAGTTTTCTTTCTGTGAACTGAGGATTATAGAAGAGTATCTGCCTCCTGGGTTTTTGTGAGAATTGTGAGTTAAAGCACATATGATATTAAGAATAGTATCCACAATTTAGCAAGGACCCAGTAAATGTGAGTTGCTGTAATTACTAGTGGCAGACGTCTTACCTCTTAATATATCTTTCTTCTCCCAAAACAGCAGGGTTTTGTGTGCAAAATAATGACTCAGGAAAGATTGGGTGAATTGACAGGGTAAAATTAGCCCATAAACTCCCATTGCAAAAAATACTAACTTCCTCCTTCCCCACCCCACACACTCCAGTCTTTTAACACATTTTTATTTTGAGTTGGAATACTGGAAATATATCATGCTGTTTATGTAATGCTATAGGATAAAGCTAGAGAACTGGAGAATATGTAAAAACCCGGGGGTAATTTAACCTTACTCCAAGCTTCGCTACCTGTAGTTGTGCTATTAACTAATAACATCATTTTAATTTTGATCAAAGAGTAATCTAGTTCCAGAGATACTTAGTAGAGTTTCTAGCCTAAGAGACAAGATTAGTCAGAAGAAGGATCAGCAGCTATCAGCAGGAAGGTAAGTGACCATGTTTGAATAAAGAGTTCATATTTTGTTTATTTGCTCTTTGCCACAGGTTAAATAGAAATGTAACAATTTACATGCCAAAAAATACACAAGCCTTAGGTGTTTGTTTTGTTTTCCAGATGGGAATTAATGTGGTGGACTCTGCAGTATCCGGGTTGGGTGGTTGTCCTTACGCAAAAGGTGCTTCTGGGAATGTAGCCACTGAGGATTTGCTATATATGCTTAACGGCCTGGGGCTCAATACAGTAAGTTTCTTTAACATATTTTAATATTCATACATTCCTTGCAGTTCCAAATTACAATGCTTCTCAGATGTGGGAAGCAATTTTGAGGTCAAAGTTTTACTACACTTTTGCTATTTGCTAAAATGCACAGTGGGAAAATACAATAAACATTCTTTCAGGGGCTTTTATAAAGTAACTTATTGCTATGGCTGAATCACAAATAATGCTACCATTTTACATTTTTATAGTGCTTCATGACCTCCAAAATACTTCTTCATGTATTATCTGACTTGGTTTCACACACTTTGTGAGTTACAGCCTGTGTCTTTGCTGTTATGATTGAGTTACGGGTTTGTTTTTTTTTTTTTGTATGGATGTTTCCTTGGGAAAAAAAATGAGATCTTGATTGTTTCACAGTGACAACTAGGGCTTCTGGAAAAGATCCCAGGACACTTCTTAAATGGTCAGTGGAAGACCAGAACTTCATAATACTTAGTGTGTGAAACACTGGATGGTAGGGATAGTCTCTTTACAAGTAGTGCCTGAAAAGTCACGTGCTGAGTAATCACATCCACCAAAATAGTCACCTTGTTTTGCTATGTGCTTGGTAACATAATCTGTTAGTCTATAGGAAAGATTTTTTTTTTTATTTTGGGGGAAAAGTCTAAAAAGCAAGAAAACTGTCCACAGGTAATCAAACATTCCAAATGTTTTATAAGATGTAACAGCATCATCTGGATTACAAAATGGAATTTTCGCGCTCTACCACTCTTGCCTCTTATTTTTCCTCCCTGTTCTTACATGTATGCTCCTGTAGCACTAAACTTACTGGTAGTCCACATTTCTGCACCATTCTATTTCTCACTCCACCCTTTACTCGTGTTTTCACCACTACTTGGGATGGTCTTATACCCCATGCTCTATTTCACCCAGAAGTGAGGCACCACCATCCTAAAAGAAGACTTTTAATATCTTTATGTCTATCTCCTAAGGCAGACTATTAGACCCCTCTCCTTCATGCTTCCATGCAACCCTTGTATTACCTCTGAACTTACCATAAGCTTGTGTCATGATCTTGCTTCTGTGTCTAGCTCCCCATGCAGCCAGAAAGCAGTTCTTCCAGCTTGTTCAGACTCGGTGCCCATGGCATAAAGATGCTCAACAGAAGATTTTGAAAGACTGACTTCACTTGACACCAAATCCCAACCACTGTTGGCCTTATACACCAAAAAGCTAGTGCCTCTCTCCTCTGGTTAAGAATAAGTATCTCATTTACAATGTAGCTTAGTCATTTCCATCAAAAGGCCATGACAGAAACTGAAGAGAAATAAATCCTTTCTTAGAGATTTAGATGACTGAATTGAACTCAACTGACAGCTGGTGCTTAATATGTGCCCGTTTTGTTCTATAACTTTGAGATCCAAAATGAAAGTAATCAAGTCTATTCCTGAGAATTTCACAATTCAAGGAGGATTGCCACATTGAATAGCTGCCACAATTCAAGCTAACAAGCCAAGATTCTCCGTGGAATTCCATCTCACTGTAGATCCCACGTTCAGTCAGTTACCAAGAGCCACTAATCTGACTTCCAAAATATGTTGGTTGTTGCCCCTTCCTTACTCTCTTTGCTATGACCACATCAGTGTAGGTCCTTATCTTTTCCCTACACTGGTCTGCTGGCTTCAGACTTGGCTTTAAGTCCATCCTCCATGCTCCTATCAAAGGAGTCTATCTGAAATACAAGTATGAATATCCCTGCTTCTGTTTGAGCACCTGTAAGTAGGTTACCATTTCCTGAAAGCAAGGCTGTGCTTTATCATATAATCTAGCTTATTTATACCTTTTTTCCATATATGCCATGGTACTTTTTCATATATCGTTCTTCTCCTTGCTTATATACCGTGCCGTCCTCTCCAGGACTCATGCTTCCTATATAAAACTCAGGTCAGGCTTTTATTTTTTGGCACCCTTTCCTGACACAGTTTTTTCTGCTCTTTGTCCTCACTGGGTTGGTAGTCCCCCTCTTCCTCCATAGTCACCAGGTCATATCTCTACTTGTGGCTTCAACTGGAGTACAGGTTTTCTGTTTGGGGGTTCATATATAGTGTCTGCTTGACCATAAGTTCCCTAAAGATGGAAACCACATTTTACATGAAGTTCTTGAAACTCCAGACCCTATTGTGGTATATGACATGACATATTAAAGCACCTGATAAATGGTTTAAGAATAAACGCAGTGTTGTTTTATAATGGTATCTGTTTTTAAATAAAATGATAAAGGCCAAAATGAAACTCTTTTTCGGTATGATATCAACAAATTCTATTGCATAATTGTTACAAATGGAATTACTGGAAGTGAAGAAGAACATTAGTGACTAAATGGATGTAAATCATAAGTGAAAGACATATGAAGCTAATTGTTTACAAAATTTAAGTGTCAGAGGATTAAGAATGTTAAACTAAAATGTCCTTAACAGATACTCCACCAAAATCTATTACCATGACAAAGCCAAATTTCTCAAACCAAAGCAAGTGTTAGTACGCTGAAAACAACTTTAGAACAAAAAAGACATCGTGAAAATAATTTACAAGTGTCATCTTACAAAATATTTTTATTGATCATTCTTAAAGAAAGCAAAGACTACAAAGAAAGCAGTGCTCTACATGTTTCTGGTGAGAAGTAATTAGCTATATTGAAACGTCTCCAGTTTCTAAAATGATATTCATTGTTATGAAAGCCCTTATGAGTAGTTTATACTTGTCTATTTTAAGATAATGACAGATTTCTGTAAACATTAAACACTACTTCTTAATAGCAAGGAAGACTAAGCATGTTCAATCGTAAGCTCACATTGTTTCTAGTCCATGTGGAAGGAGGACATGGGAGTTCATGAAATGCTACACAGGACAAGTTTGTGGTTAATCCATCTAATGTCTTGCCTCCTCTTGTGACAGCAAAAGTGCTGGGCGGAGACTTCAATAGTGACCTTTCATTACACCAAGGCCCAGAGCATGCCCTGAACTTGGCCTCCATACTCAACTGCGCTCTGTCATCCATGGATTTACCTAAGCCTTTGTTGTTCCTATTTATACTTTCAAACAGTACGACCTCTCAGACAAACAAATTCCAGATGTGTACTAAATACTACTTCATTTTTTTTTTACTTGTAACTACCTCCTTTAGTGTCATATCAGTAATAGTGTTTCTGACCTTGCTTGAGATTGAGAGAGAGAGATATATATAAATGATATTAACTAATATCATATTTATATCATATATTTAAATATGATATAAATACATATATTTCCTTTAATCCTTATGATTTTATCAAGGTTGTTTTTTATATAGTAAAAAGGATTTTTTTCTAAGAGAGTTATTATCTATAAACTCCTCTAAAGCATTATCATTTAAATCGTCCAATATTTTGTAGACTGTTTTTTAGTTCCATTATTGTCCTTCTTACACTTTAGGCACCAGCCTGAATTACACTGAGTTATTCAGGTGTGTCTACCTATGCTATTATACAAGGTAAGATTCACTATATTTTTTAATAAGGCAGGAAAATCTAAAATGCTGACCACGTGATTCATGAAAACAAATGTTATCCTAAAATCAATAATGACTAACACTTTATTTAGTGATTTTAAGTGGTTAAGTAACTACTGATAAAATTAAAAGAGATCTGTTTTGTCTGTTGTCTCTCTAATTCCTCTCCCCTTCTTGTATCCCATGTTTTCCCTACCAGGGTGTGAATCTTTACAAAGTGATGGAAGCTGGTGACTTCATTTGCAAAGCTGTGAATAAAACCACAAACTCTAAAGTAGCACAAGCCTCCTTCAGTACTTGACTTGAATGGATTTATGACTTAAGTTTGAGAAGATCAATTTCAGCTACATATACTCATCTGAAAATCATTAACATCAACTGGCTCTGAAATGTGAAGTAATAGACAAAAGCAGGAAAAAGAGATACTTTTAAAAAAGAGTATAACTGGATAGATTATGAAGTCAATGAAAGCAATACTGGTTACCAGGTAAATTGCAAGCTGAGAATAAACAATAAAACTTGTAGTCATACTTTTGAACTTGAAAAAAAGTCCCTTTTGCTCTCATGGAAATAACTTTTTTTAATTCAGTAGACAGGAAAATTGACTTCAGATTTCCCTGAGTATCAAATACTGTGTTAATACTTAATCAAGCAGGCTTAGCACAGTGTACACATTGTCAGTAGTTTATGAGCTCCCGCATAGTGTGCAGAGTGTGTGGCCTCCATATTATGCGTTATGCCTCTGAATCTCAACTTTTTATTTGCCAAGTCACTTAAGTTATGGACCAAGAGCCAAATCTCCATCTGACCCTACATAATTTTTAGCAATGGAACTTTTATATTTCAAGTATGGCTAACATCTGTTAACTATTTCAATGACTTTATCTTGTTCCAAGAAGCTGTGGTCAATGGCAAGATGCCATATCCTGGAAACATATTACAACCTCCTGTATTTGTTATATGCATCCAGTTTACCATACTTTACTTTTTATCAGTTAAGAGTAAAAACCAACATGGTGTGACTCAACTATTAAGCATTTGTAAGGTATGATTTTTGTCTTGATGTCTATGCTGCAGTGATGAGAATAGATTATATATGTATCATCATCTAGTTGTATAATTTTCAGATCACTTCCAAATTGTCCAAGGAAGTATCATTACGATCCTAAGAATATTAAGATAGTTTTAAATTCACAAAATAACCGTTTTTCCACTGACTCATGGTGCTTTAACTACATCACATGCTTTTCTGGTTGACTTTTCAAATGGTTATTTTAAAAATTGAAGTGGCTGAAATTTTGTCTATTGGACTAAATGGTATTGCCAGATATACCAAAAATTAATATGTCAAAGATAGAGATGAGGAGCAGGAGTACTATGGCAAAAAAACCCATTTCTGTAACCTATGCAAATCACATGGGAAGAGTACTCTTACATGTGGGTCTGAAATGTCAGTTCTAGTATTTATATAGACTTCTCTAATAACACTGGGTGATACTATCTCTGAATAAATTTGAATATAAATTGAAAAATAAAAGTGAGTGCTGTGGACTTTCTAGGAAATATTTATTAAAACCATTGAAATAAAAAGAAATTGAAGAAAATAAGAGAAGTACTGATTATGATTAAGTTGCATGGTTTTGGAGCAGGAGCAGAAAAGCAAGTCTATCTTTTAGAGTAGTGGGAGCAATTCTCTGCTTGTGGTTAGTGTTGGTGGCGGGGAAAATGTAGGGCGCAGACAAAATCAAAGCTGGTTAAGGATCATCCTCAGTTACATCTCCCTTGTGAGCTCTCTTCATAAAGAGTGTGCCCCTGAACACCAGAGTAGTAACGGGACAGTTGAACTAAGTGTACACAGCTGGATATATAACCCATCTTCCAAGATTGACTTTTCCTGTCTTTTACAGAGCTGTGGAGTTCTGGTTTTGGGGTATTTGCAGAAGCATCTATTGATGCAAATTGCTTATAGAAACATTTAAAGGGAAAATGTTACTGTTTTGAAATGAAAACCATGGACTTTTCCAAAGGTACAACAGGTGACCAGAAAACCCAAGTGCAGTCTAAGGCACAGTTACACAACATTCACATTAGACTCCTGATTCTTTCCATGAATATCCTGATGCCACCTAATTATATCTACCCCATGAAAGCTTGTGTTTTAGATATTTGGTATCCTTTCTCCACACAACCCATCTAAATCCTATTGCTAGCTTCAAGAGTTTCTTTTCTGATTTTTTTTGAGGGGGGGGAATCACATAATCACATAAAGCTACCTGAAGTCCATAGGCAGAATCTCTCCAAAGTTTTATTTCAACTAATTGGGAAATGTTGGATTCATGTCCAACAGGACCTACTCAGACAACACACCCACACATATATTGATACCAGGTCTAGCCTAGGTGGAAGGACTTAGGAACGATGAAGTGATCATAAGTTTTATTGAAATGCCAATCAAGATAACCCTTTATAATCAGCCTTGAGTGAAGAAAAATGTCCTTTCTGTAGAACCTATAATGTATTTTTATCATATACATGTGTTGAAGACCTATTATAGACAAAGACTTTAAGACTAAGTTCTCTGAAAACTAAAAATTTTCTAAATTCTGGATTCACAAAATTTCCAAAGCAAATACATGGAAGCTGACAGTAACTTTCTGGAAAAATTCAGAGGGTCCTTTTTATATTGTTTATTCCGGTCACTGTAATATTTAATAAATACCCAGTTTTTCACAGCAACCTACATTAGGGTCTATAACACTGAGGGATCTTTCACAAACAAAGAAATGAGTATCATGTGTTCTCACTCATAAGTGGACCTTGAACAACTATTGTAATGCTATAATAAAGAATTGGCAGTAGCAGGAAACCATGGAGATGCAGGGAGGATGGGGAGGCAGGAGCGGCAGTAGTGGGAATCTGCCTGGGGAAGTGGGGGCATACCTCATCAACAAGGGTACCTGCATAATGGACATTTGTATACCTAACCCTGAATTGTACTGCACATCTTTAAAATAAAAAAATTAAAAAGTTAAAATAAATAAATAATAAATAAATACCCAGCTAGCTGCACGTATTTGACTACTCATTCCTATATGTGTGCATACTGTAACTCCTAAATGATTAACTCAAATATCAGTCACAAGATTATGTTGTGTTAAATAAATAGCCACAAATATACCTGTCACAATTGTTTTCATTTTTCCTTTCTTTTTTTTGTACCCGCATTCTCAAACATATGGTTGTAAAGAAGAGGTAAGAAGAAAGGCTGCCCATGGCTGCTTTGTTCTTCAATTCAAACAGGATCTGAATTGAAATAAAAGGCAAATGAAGGGTTGTTATGAATACCAATAATCATTTTGCTTTTGTGGCCCCCAAAAATAGGTTTTGTGCTTGAATGGGCAGGCCTAAAAGTTTTTAAAAATAGTTTTGGAGATATAAAGATGGAGAGGAGGGGATTGGGCAAACAAAGGAGGTGAAAAGGAGGGATGAAGAGAGGAAAAGAGGGTGGGAAGGATGAGGGGGAAGGTAATTGAGAAACTATTTCTTGCTCTTGAACAACTTTAATAGAAAATGAATTTGCTTGATAAAGTGCATCAGTCAGTGCTCTTAAACTTCAGATAACAGAAAACTCAATAGACTTAGGCAATAACAAAATAAGTTCTCATGTAACAAGTAGTTTTTTAAAATATTGCTTTTCCATCATTGTTTAACTCAGTGGCTGAATCAAATAGTAAGTAACTAAGTTCTCCCCATTTTCCTGCTTTTCCAGTCTCAAGGTGTTTGCTGCTCTGCAGGCTCCTGTTCCTCATGGCTACAAGCTTGTTGTAGCATTTCCAGGTCCCACATTCCACACAGGCTGCACAGCTGCCCATGGCTGCTTTGTTCTCCAATGTCTTTATTAATTAATACAAAGCTTCCCCCCACCCCCATCTCAGACTCCCTCTACTGTTTCATTGGGTGGAATGTCATCACATGCCCCTTCCATAAACTCTTATTCATGTGGGAATAGACCACCAGGATAGACCAAATAAGGTCCTTGGTGACCTTGGAAAAATCAGGGAAGAAAACAATGTGAAAGCACATTCTATGGTGAAATAGGAATTGAAGGCAGATAACGTAATAATTCTCAAACAGGAGCCTATATCCAATTACTCTGAGATATGAGAAAAGGATAGAAATAGGCTTTTTTTTTTCTTTTTCAACACGAAGGGTGTAGGTTTTAAGAAGGAAAGATGGAAGTAGATGGAAGTGGTTCATCCTGCTAATTGGTCTCTCTCCTCTCCTCTCCTCTCCTCCTCTCTCTCTCTCTCTCTCTCTCTCTCTCTCTCTCTCTCTCTCTCTCTCCCTCTTCCAAGGAGATGGGAGTGAGGTCTTCAGACATTAGAGAGATGGGCGAGGACTGAGGACTTGCGAAGAATGATAGAGTCTGAAACCCACCCTGTGGGGAACGGGTAATAACATACCCAGAGCAGCTTAGAAGTTAAGTACTTTAAAGATTTCCAGTGGCTCTTACGTGCTAAATCTAAGAGCATTTATCTGTCCTCATGCTACCTTTACCACTCAGCCTCCTATGCACTCTCACCTACTTGAAGTTTCTGTGACACTGCTGTATCCCCATGTTCTATTACTTCCCTGGCTCCTTCCTCTCCACCTCATTTATTTTCTGTCCCCCTCCTTCTCTCCACGTTTAACCAGGCACTAACAAATACACAATTGTCTATATTCTCACTTCTCAGCATGCAGTCCAGGATCAGTGGGGGTCACCACCTGGGATCTTTTGAGACATGCAGACTCTTGGACTCCACTCAAGCTATGTTGCATCACAGTCTGCACTTTAAAAACATCCTCATATGACTCAACACACCTTAATTCTGAGAAGCATCTGCCTATTTGCCACCTCCTCTTGGGTGTCTAATAGGCATCTGAAGCTTCATGTATATTCAAATCCTTGTACCACTTTTCATCTTGTGCATTGTAGTCTAGCCCACTGTATTCTCTCTGCTCTTGGAACATGGCACACACAGATCCACTTGAGTTCTTATCATTGCTATTTTCTCTGCCTGTAAAAACATTTTCCTGGCTCTTTCCGGGAGCATGGCTGCTTCCTTTTTGCCATTGGGGTCTCAGCATAAGTTTTACCTCTTTATTGAGTTACTTACTTAGTATTTCTCCTTGTTACCTTCTCGCGTGTCAACTTGTTTTATAATTATTATAGAATTTTTAGCTTCGTATTTGTTTGTTGTCTTTCTTTCCTTAACAAAATACATGCTTCAAGAGAGCATGGGCTTTGCTATCCTATTCACTCTTACTTCCAAAGTGCCCCAAACATACAAGGTAGGGCCTTGTGCTATATTCAAATGAATGTTAGTTAGAGTGAAGAATAGAAATGGGTTTAATTAAAAAATTTTGGCAATCTAAGGAAGAAGACCATTCCACCTGAACTCTGTTTTTTTGAAAAATAAATGTGTGTGTGTGTGTGTGTGTGTGTGTGTGTGAATTCCCTGAGCTCTTAATAGTTTTTTAAAGGGTTTATTGGTTCCAAACAGTTTGGGAACAAAGGCTTATTGCTGAAAGTCCTTAAAATATATATTGAATGATTGAATTAAGAAATGGATACATATACATACCAGAGAGGTTAGAGAAACCAAAAGTGTAAGGTATCTTTTTAAAGCAGGAATTAAGTTAAAGTGAAACTGCTAGAATTGATAGCAACCAATTGACAATAACAACGAAAACCTTTGCAAGGTGAAGAGGCAATAGCTATAATGAACTATTAATCAGCTTTGGCATGGACAGTAATAAGTGCATATAATTGCTTTCTATCTCCGTATCTCTTACACACACACACACACACAGTCACAAACATCATACACCATTCCAGTTGTGACCAAGAAAACTCAGTTTTCTCATTAGACTTTCTGTAACTTGTCTTTTCTCTATCCAAAATACCAGGACTGTATTGCCTATTCAAGAGTCCACTATAACAAGTTATCAATAAGAAGTAAGCCTGTTATACCAGTTGTCATCTATGCAACTGGACAGCAAGGCCTCACTACTTCAGTATTCCTTTAGTATTTCTCATGTATAGATATTTCAGAATCAAGTCTTAGGATACACATGACCCTTAATTCTCTATGGTTGATATATAAACTAACTTACTCTCTGTGGTCTCAATTTAGGCTGTACATTAAATTACTCGGTAGAGGACGGGAGCAGTTTAATAATGCCTGAACTCCATCCCCAGAAATTTTGATTTAATTACTCTGGAGTAGGGCTTCAAGCATCAGCACTATATATATAGGACCCCCTAAAAAATGGAATTATATTTAGAGTTCAGGCCTTTTGTAATACCAGCTTTACCTCTAGGTGAGTGTTCTAGGAACTCATTGGCATCAGTGTACCAGCTAGCATTATTGTAAGTTGTCAGAGGCTGCATTTGGCTTCAGTGATTTTTTTTTTTTTTTAGATACTTTCAACGCATTTGTCTGATTCATGATGGGTGATTTACAAGCACATCTGCCCACACAACACTGAGTGTTCAGCAGTTTTAGACAAAAAGGGCATGACTCCTATGTGCCCCATCCTCCCTATTCACCCAATCTCACCCAGAGTGAACTTCTTTTTTGTTTCCCTGAATGAAGAAGGTCCTCAAAGGGAAATATTTTGCCAATGTGGAGGAGGTGAAACAAACAAACAGAAAAACAGAGAAGCACTAAAAGGCGTCAAAATTGACAATTTCAAAAACTGTTTTAAGCAGTGAAAAAAGCATCTCAGTAGGTGTATTATATCAGAGAGTACTTTGAAGGTGCCTGAAGTTTAAGCATGTAAGAATAAATATACATTTTTTATAAATAAATTTCATTTTGGGGGGTCATGTGTGTGTGTGTGTGTGTGTGTGTGTGTGTGTGTGTGTGGAGAGAGAGAGAGAGAGAGAGAGAGACCGAGACCAGGTGACTCTCATGTGCAGTTTTAGTTGAAAATCTCTACTTTAGAGCAATGGTTTTTAGTATGTGATCACCGAACCAGCAGCATCAGCAACATGGTCTGCTTTTCTCAGGAGTTTCATCCAGAGAAGTCTGGATCATTTCAGACTCAGCTCATAAAATCCAGACTGTGAATGTGTGTGTACTACAGAGATGAAGGAAAGTAATAGAATGCCAACTCATTAGAATGCAAATTAGAATTCACTAGAGATGCAAATTGTCATACTCCAACCCAGATCTACTGAATCAGAAGCTCTGAGTTCAGGCCCAGCAATCTGTGTCTTTAGAGATCCTTCAGATGATTCTGAGGGACTGGAAAGTTTGACAATCTAGAATTAATTGCCTTCCAAAACAGTGATTTACCATGCTTATAATTAGTTGAAGAGAAAAATGGATAAATCTTAGTTTATTGCATGCCACACATCAAAGCATCATTTTTGACTAGCACACATATAATCCAGTAGCCATATCATTCTACATTTCCAAAGTGAATAGGGCATTCGAGAGAAAAGCTGAGGGTACAGAACAAACTCCTGCCACATTTCTCCCCTTGATTCTGTTTCCAAGCTTCATAAGGTGTAAGGGTTATGTGAACAACCTCAACTTCAGGATTTCTCAGAGAGGCTTGAGCCTGAGAGAAATTCTTCTAGGTTTCTATTGGGTCTTCTTTGGCATCATTTGTTTTCAGGCTCTGGAGGCAAGCAATCTGGTCTTGGCTCTATTTCTTGAAGGTTATGCAACCTTGCTCAATTTACCTAATGTCTTTAAACCTCACTTCCTTCACCTGTAAGACTCAGATAATAGCCTTTATTTATACAGCTGTTGGAGGGATTGCATGAAATAATGCCTATAAGTGTTTGGCAAAGTGCCTGGCACTTAGTATGTAATCAATAAATGTTAACTATCATCATTTTTATTATCCCTCTCTTTGGCATTGCCCTGGAGTGAAACTTCCTCTCCATTATTAGTTGTTTAACAATTAGAGAGGCTTTCTTAAATATCATTCTTTATCCTGTTCCATGTAAAGTGTGTGCTGTATTAAAGAGCCTGCCATAATCCCAAAAAGACAGCTCATCATTAAACCCCAGAACCACACAGTCTTTTTTTGTTTGGTTTGGTTTGGTTTTTGAGAAGTCTTACTCTGTCTCCCAGGCTGGGGGGTGTGACACCATCACATCTACCAAACCCTCAATCCGCTGGGCTCAGGCGATCCTTCTACCTCAGCCATCCAAGTACATGGATCTACAGGCATGCACCACCATGCCTGGCTAATTTTTTAAATTTATTGTAGAGGTGGGTCTTGCCAAGTTGCCCAAGCAGGCCTTGAGCCCCTGGGCTCAGGCAATCCTCTCACCTCAGCCTCCCAATGTTTTGGGATTACAGGTGTGAGCCACTGCACCTAGCTCCACGTAGTCTTAAATTGGCACCAGAGTTCCATGCTTTCCTTGTTGTTCCATTGAGCTATAAGTTTCTAGCTAATTCTGCTGGGCAGTTCATATGGTGGTAGTTTCCTATAGGAATTTTTTAATGAGACTTTTGCTGAGTAAACTTACCTAAGAAACATCACAGTATACTCAGTCTCCATATCCTGCATCACTTAAAGCCAGAGATTTCATGACCATTAAGAATCTATCTATCTATTTTGGCAGTTGTACATGTGAGCAGGTGGAAATTAATATCTACTACCACATGAGTTGCCGGTGTTTATTTGGTGGGATACATAAAAAGGCCGGGTTTTTTTTTCTCCTTGTTCTACATGGTTCCATTATAAAGTCATGTGAAGAGTACTATCCTTTGCTTCCATGAGAGTCATCTCTCCTCTGATCTGAGCCATAACATCAAGCCTCTCAGAATGCTTCTAAAATGTTTGTTCAACTGAGCTGAAGGAGCTCAATCCCTTTCAGGATTTGAGAAGAAATAAATCAGAACTTCTTATGACTGTTTCACATGAACTTTCATTTCTCCAGCTAGTTATTTAAGGTCCCTGCTATTGGTAAGGTAGACTGAAATATCATAGGTAGCCAGACCATTATCCCAAATAATGTGGCTCTCAGTCAAGAGGTTTCACAGTGGTCTCTCTCTATCTGTACATGAATGCCCATGTATTGGATTGTTGAACAAACACTTTAGAAGCATTCTGAGAGACCTGCAACATTACAAGAAAATACTGCCTGCTTTTCCCAGGGTCTTCAGTTGGATGAAACAATCATTTGGTAGTCAGCTCACAAAATGTATGCTGTGAATGTGTGTATACTCCAAAATGAGGGGAAGCAACAGAATACCAATACCTGGATCTTTCGTATAACAATCTCTACACTCAGTAGCTATCATATTGATATAAAGAACATACCTATGACTTTTATTTAAGCGAAAAAACTTATGTCAGTTTTTGTTGACTCTAAAAGTCTTCAAAGATGTTGGGGATCAGAGGAGTTCAGTTTAGAATTATAGGCATGAGGAAGAAGGAAGGAAAATGTGATGACATGTGCTAGGAGCGTGAGTGGAGCTAGATGTTGTGTTCCTGTAAGGGGTTTGTACACGTGTGAAGAGGATAGTGTCCACCCAGTCATTAAAAGCCTCTTGGTATTCTTCTGCTGCCTGGACGTGCTATTTTACCACTCAGGGAATTAGAGGCTCTTCTCTGGGTCCACTGGGCTTCCATAACAGTACACTATTATTATTATGTGTGCAGTCAAGGTTGTCCTTCAAGGTTGTCATTTTGCAATGCTATCCATTTATGTTAAAACATTATCTTTTTGAATTGGAATTTCATTAAGTCCTTTCCATTAAAAAAACTAAATGTCATTACTGTAGAGTCATATTTTGTTTTTATATTTTGCTGATATTGTTAGCAAGAAAAGATAGTACTGACCAAATTTTGTTTTTATGTCTTATTTTTTGTTAACAAACATGATATTAACCAGTTCTTGTATCCAGTTTATTCACTAGATTTTTGTTCAAATGACATTCAATTATTTCTAAAAGTCAAACCCAAGTTGAGACAAGAGAAATTTTCTACTTTCCAGGTAATTCAAAAGAATGTGACAAATGTTTCTAAAACAATTTCAGCGAGCAATAAAGAAACATATTTGCTTTACTGGTGGAATGCTTAAATAGTTGTCTAGCCTTTCAAGGAAACAGTTTTGAAAGAGCATCATTCACTTCTACATTTGTTTAAAATCATATTTTACTTTATTTAAAAATTTCTTATAACTCATATATAGTACCATTTACTTTATCTAGATAAATTAAGGATGAACAATTAACAAAAGGTGATCCCTAGGTAAGTGGTGTCCACTTTATATCTCAACTATTTAAAAGTGAACATTTCTATAGGAAGTATTGCTATGGTCAAAATTGTCTTCTATAAATCAGAAGTAAATTATTTGCCCTGCAGTTTATGAACTCCTCAAGATACAAGGCCAATCCTAATATGAATTTAATATACCATCTAGCATAATTTCTTTCTGTGACCTACTGTCTTAACTTCTGTATCCTCTGTTCAAGCCCCCTCAAAACACACCACTACTTTTGAATTCCTTTCTTTCTGCATGCTCATTTCTTGTTTTACATTATTCTTTTCCTTGGGTAGCTGGTGCTCATTCTGCACCTTCCCGTGGCAATTTGCTCATATTTGATTACTCTTCTGTGTGATTATTTGTTACATGTCAGTCTTTCTCACTGGACTGTGGACTTGTGAAACACAGAGGCTACATAGTATGAATCTGTATAGTCCCTATGTCTCTCATGATATATGGCATATTGTAGAATTATATAAGTATTTGCTGAATGAACAAATGAATTGATATAATTTTGCCATTTTGATAAATTAGGAATGTTATAATAAACTTTATTTAGTAACAGTCTCTGTTGCTATTGAGATGTATGGGGTAAAATATAAGCCCTGCCCTCAATGGCCTAAACTTTTTTGTTTTAGAAAGTAATGCTTTCATTTTCCTAATTTGGAGGAGCACTTACTCTTAAGTCACTTCTTAGAAATTTTCATTTCACTTACTATTTTAAATCCCTGAAGATGGGGAAGCCTGACAGAGTGTTAGTAAGCAACCAAGACATATCTGATGTTTCACTCTTGCTAGATTTGTCTCACATACAAGATAATTAGCTGTGAACTTGCAGGTTCTCCTATCTGCCCTGCTTTTCCCAGAAGTTTAATATGTGAGTAGTTATCTTTCATATCCTTTTAATATGTCTGTGGCATCATCATTCTCAACATCTGAGCCAATTTTTTGTGGCGGTCTACCCTGTCAATGTGAGTAATTACAACACCCTATAATGCCATCTTTCTGCTTCACCATCCTTGTTAACTTAGAAGCATGTTAGTTTTCATCTTCATACTGATTTCTTCAAGATAACTACTATAACTCAAACTTAAAATTCACATTCAAGGTCAGAAGATGAGACATTAGGAATCTTGATATAAATTTATTTGTATTAGAAAAGTTATAGCTTTCCTGAGAACACTGAATGTCACTGGCCAGAACTGTGTCATAACACTTCGTTGTTAAAGAGTCTGGGAATTCAAGCATTTTATTTGGGTATACTGCTATCCCAAACAAAATTATAATTCTATGTATAGCAACGAGTAAGACTAAATCCTAGAAAAACAACTACTTGTGCTAGCCACACCAAATAGGGACCAAGATGTACTATGTAATAGGGATACAGTAATGAGTAGACTCACCAGTGGCTCTTTATGGAATGGCCTGATGGGGAAGCCACAGAAATTACCATCAAATTCCAGTTACACTTGTAATAAGTGCTATGAAGAAGAAATTCATCTTTCTCTAAGAGTATATGATCTTGCCAATATGTTATCTAACAGCTATGATGAACAAGATGAGATCTGAAAGAAGAGTAAGGCACTAAATAGTTGAAAAAGAGGGGAAAACCTATTTCATGTAAAGGGAACATGTGTAAGCACTCTGTAGAAGGGAGAAGCATGGTGCATTTCAGTAAGTTAGAAGAAGACTAGTATGGCTGAAACAGAAGGGAAAGGGTGAAAATGGGAGAACATAGATATGTAGTTAAGAAGCTCATAAATTATAATATGCAAGAAATTATTTTGGACAGTCGCTTGCAGTTACATCTATAGCCTCAAACCTCTATGATCATGTAATCAGAGCTTGAGACATAGCAATCACTCACCCCACTTATATATTTGTTTAATAAAAGAAGATATAAATTAAAAATGACGAAGTTACTTAACAGAAATTGATATGATCATGTGATGTGATCTCATTAGTCCAATAAATGGTACTCAAACAACACTCTAATTCCTTAGGACTAAATAAATGTAAAGAAGAGAGAGAATTTTTCTTCATCCTATTGGCTGGCTGCTAAGGAGTTTTTGGAATAAGAAATATATATATATATATATATATTTTTTTTTTTTTTTTTTTTTTTTTTGAGTCAAAGTCTCACTCTCTCGCCCAGGCTGGAGTGCAGTGGCACGCTCATGGTCACCCCAGCGTCGACACGCTGGGTTCAGGCAATCCCTCTGCCTCAGCCTTCCAAGTAGCTGGAACTATAGGAGCATGCTACCATGCCTGGCTAATTTTTTGGTATATTGTAGAGATGTGGTCTCACCAAGTTGCCCAGTCTGGTCTTGAACCCCTGGGCTAAGGCAATCCTCTTGCCTTGGCCTCCCAGAGTGCTGGGATTATGGGCTTGAGCCGTTGTGCCTGGCCGAGAACTATATTTTTTAAGTGTTTTAATTACCTTGAGATTCTTGTAGTGGTACGAAGGGTTGAATGGTCAACTCTTACCCCATTTTTTTTTATAAAGTTTATATTCTAGTGTAATAGAATATATTTTAGTCTTTTACATTATTATTATGTCTATTATTGTGATCTGTGATCAGTGATCTTTGGTGCTACTATTGCAATTCTTTTGGGGTGTCACCAGCCATGCTCATATAAGATGGCAAAATTAACTGATAAATGTTGTGCATGTTCTGACTTTTCCACTGACTGGCCATTTCCCCTTCTCCCTCTCTCTTCCAACTTCCTCATCCCCTGAAATACAACAATAATAAAATTAGGTCTATTAATAACCTTGCAATAGCCTATAAATGCTGAAGTGAAAGGAAGGGTCACATGTCTCTCACTTTAAACAAAAAGCTAAAAAATGACTAAACTTAGTGAAGAAGGCATGTTGAAAACCAAAATAGGCTGAAATCCAGGCTTCTTATGACACATAGTTAGAAGAGTTGGGAATGTAAAGAAAAAGTTATTTAAGAATATTAAAAGTACCACTCCGGTGAACACACAAATAATAAGGAAAGTGAAACAGTCTTAATGCTGATATGAAAAAAGTTTGAGTGGTCTGGGTAGAAGATCAAAGCAACCACAACGTTTTCTTAAGCAAAAACCCTGAACCTCTTCAATTCTATGAAGGTTGAGAGAGGCGAGGTAGCTTCAGAATTAAAGTCTGATGCTACCAGTAGTCGGTTCATGAAGTTTCAGAAACTGTTTCCATAGCATAAAAGTGCAAGGTGTAGCAGCTAGTGCTGATGGAGAAGCTGCAGCAAGTTATCCTGAAGATCCGGCTAGGGTCATAATTAGTGAAGATGACTATAATGAACAACAGATTTTCAGTGTAGAGAAAACAGCTTTCTATTGGAAGCAGAACTTACAGGACTTTTATAGTTATCTAGGACTTTCATAGCTAGAGTGGAGGCATCAACACCTGGCTTCAAAGAATAGGCTGACTCTCTCTTTTTTTTTTTTTTGAGTTGGAGTCTCACTCTGTCGCCCAGACTGGAGTGCAGTGGCCACTCCCGGCCACCGCAGCCTCGACCTGCTGGGCTCCGGCGATCCTTCCGCCTCAGCCTTCCAAGTAGCTGGAACTACAGGC
>CAUYQG010214254.1:0-18692 GCA_963574415.1 Tarsius wallacei | reverse complement strand
TCCTTTGGAACAACCTAGAATGAGAAAAAGTGAGCATGAACAAGCTTCAGTCTTCCAAAATCTCAAACAGTTTCTGACTACTTTAAGAGATATGGACAATGTAGGGGAACTAAGTGAGAATACCCCTCACAGCTGGTGGCTCAAGCCTGTAATTCCAGCACTTTGGGAGGTCGAGGCGAGAGGATTGCCTGAGCCCAGGGGTTCAAGACCAGCCTGGGCAACATGGCGAGACCTCGTCTCTACAATAAATCAAAAAAATTAACCAGACGTGATGGCATGCACCTGTAGTTCCAGCTACTTGGAAGGCGGAGGTGGAAGGATCGCCTGAGCCCAGTGAGGCTGCGGTGGTTGTGAGCATGCCACTGCACTCCAGCCTGGGTGACAGAATGAGACGCCGACTCAAAGGAAAAAAAAAGAAGCATGGGACTGGACCACGGTCATGTGGCTAGTAGGTTGTATACAAAATCCCTCTCCATAAAGACCAACTCAAATGCTTCTTCTAAGAAGTCTTTTCTTAGTGTCCCCTAATGACTGCTTTTGATACTTACCACACTTTGACACGTAATATCGTGTTCACGTTTATCTTGTCTCCCTTACCATGAACCTTCTAGAAGCAGACACTATTACCTGTCTGTATGTATCTCCTCACCTGTCAGAATTCCTCCTCTTGGGTGCTAACCTTGGGCGTGTTCCCAACACCAGCCAGCAGCTTCTTCTTTTCTTCTAGGCAATGGCTTTGAGGTCTGCAAAACACTAGAGAGGCACACAAGCACATTGTGGGCACTGCTGTTCATGTGAGCTCATTGCATTATTATTATTTTTTGAGTTGGGGTCTCACTCTGTTGCCCAGGCTGGAGTGCAGTGGCATGCTCGTGACCACCACAGCCTCGACCTGCTGGGCTCAGGCAATCCTTCCCTGTCAGTCTTCCAAGTAGCTGGAACTACAGGGGCATGCTACCACGCCCAGCTAATTTTTTGATTTATTGTAGAGACGCGGTCTCGCCAAGTTGCCCAGGCTGGTTTCGAACCCGTGGGCTCAGGCAATCCTCGCTCCTCGGTCTCCCAAAGTGCTGAGATTACAGGCTTGAGCCACTGCGCCTGCCCTCCTTATTTTTAACATACAGGGATTTCATGAGATCGCTTTGTAATTGTTTATAAGGTGTTTTACAAATTAGGTATTTGAATCTTGTCCTTCAGTTATTGCACCTCTCACTATTCTGAGCACATAGTAGGCACTTAGCAATGTTTCTTAGATTAAGCATCTGCATATTCATCTGCTTCCGCTCATACCTTTATTTCTCACATTGTTGTCTATCACTGCCTTTTTATATGTTTGTGTCTTGAATTTCCAACTAAACTGTAATCTCCAGAGGGTGCAATGATTTGTGTGTATGTATCCTTAGAACATCTTCCCTGCAATATAGCCTCAATAAATCTTTGCTGATTGCTTTTAAACGGCCAGCATGTGGGAGCATACCAGCTAATAAGGCATGGCACAGGCTACACTGTCCAGTGTGAATATATATTTTAAATTGATGTACACATCCTAAAAACACATATTTTATTTTTATTTATTTTTTGAGTCAGATTCTCACTCTGTCGCCCAGGCTGGGGTGCAGTGGCACAGTCATGGCCACTGCAGCCTCAACTGGGCTCAGGAGATCCTTCCACCTCAGCCTTCCAAGTAGCTGGAGCCACAGGTGCGCTCCACCATGCCTGGCTAGCTTTTCGATTCATCATTGAGATGAGGTCTTGCCAAGTTGCCCCAGGCTGGTCTTGAACCCCTGGGCTCAGGCAGTCCTTTCACCTCGGCCTCCCAAAGTGCTGGGATTACAGGCATGAGCCTCTGTGCCCAGTGAAACACATATTTTAAACAAAGATCACGGAGGTAGGAGGGAATACCCAGGTCCACATGAAGGGGACAAGAACAGTGCAGAGGTAGAGAGGCTCAGGGCCTGCTGGCTGGGAAGGGGACTCCAGCTGGTGGCCACTAGCTATGCTTCTCTGTTGCATCAGATGAACTTTTGTTTTCTCTAACAGTTCATTTCTTCACTCTCTTGTCTGCAGATTCTTGACAGGTGACAAGTGAGTGATATTTTTAAGGGTTAAGGATGTCATCATGGATGGAGGACTCATCAACAGTGGAGAGCCTAATCACTGGGTTACCAGAACACTTTTTTAAAAAAATGGACCCCTCTGGTGCTTAGCCAGTTAGAAAGAAGTTAGCGTTTACTAAACCAGTCCAAGAATCCTATTGACTGAACTCATGTCTTTCATGGTTTTCATGTCAAACGGTTGCCTTTAATATGCTTTTCTCTCCTCCTGAGCACCAGTTACCATGCTGAAATGTTTAAATACCTGCATTTTTTATTAGAACTAAAATATAATTGGTTTGTTAATTGGGAGCACACTGGAGAGTTGGCTGTGAGGGCTTCTGACTTTGATAAGTGATCTTGTAAAAGAAAGGGCAGTTGTTCCACATTCAACTTTCTTTGTGTTGTCAGATTTAAAATATATGGCTTGAGATGAAAGATTCTGCGTGCCTTCGCTTATTTATTTCCAGACCCAACATTTCATATTAAATCCACTCAAGATGCGTGCTGTGGGTATGAGCCATTTTACATGATGCAGGGTACGGTATGCGCAGGGGAGAATTTATTTTTTCACTGTGCTATTATTAGACTTATAATTACTCAGACTGGATGGAAGCAGAAAGGTCTCAATTCTTATAACAACGTGCCAATTACTTAGCCAGACGTGACAGGCAGAAGGAGTTCATTTAGACAGTTTAGACTTAAGAAGTAACATTTCTTTACAAGGAGTTCTAAACATGCTTGCTTTTGTCTTACTTTTTTTATAACCCCAGTTCTTCCCATTTTAATTATTCTAACAAAATCTGCAGTTTAACAGATATCTAGAAATGACTGGGGTCTAATTGTCTTCCTTGGTGCCCCCATGTCTCTCAGGAGGAAAGTCAGAACTCACTGTGGTTATAAAAGTCATCCGTACAACAGATTTATGTTCTGTAGAATATTTGGACTAATATTATTAAGCATTTCCAGAGAATACAGCTTTCAGTTACTTTTTATTTCTTGTCTTCTTCCCCAAGAGAAAGGGTACACAATTCTATTTCCCTGAGGAGGTAAACTTGCTTGAAAAGTAAAATTTTCATTAATATACCTAATTTGACTTTCTTTTAAAAAGATAAGTCTTTCTTTGATACATTTAAATAGTCTTGAGGCTAAGTGACTAATTAGGACAGTAGTAAGATATCATTCTCTTTTATTAATCTGAAGATTACACTGTCTCAAGAGACCTCAGTTTTATTTGTGTGCTTTGATGCCAGTGTAGACAATTTTATTTCTTTTCTTTTTTTTTTTTTTTTTTGAGTCTGAGTCTCACTTTGTCACCCAGGCTGGAGTGCAGTGACACGTTCACGGCCACCGCAGCCTTGACCTGCTGGGCTCAGGCGATCCTTCCGCCTCAGCCTTCCAAGTAGCTGGAACTACAGGAGTGCACTGCCACACCTGGCTTATTTTTCTTGATTTATTGTAGAGACGAGGTCTCACCAAGTTGCCCAGGCTGGTCTCGAACCCCTGGGCTCAGGCAGTCCTCTCTCCTTGGCCTCCCAAAGTGCTGGAATTATAGACTTGAGCCACCGCTCCTGGCCTTTACTTCTTACTAAAGGAGTTTCTCCCCTGTACTTGGAGGGAGATGTGAAGCCAGGATAGTGTGGGACTCTAGATTTGTAGAGGAATAGGAGAGTCAGTTTCCTGTGAGATATAGATGTGAAAGTGCTGGTGGAGTTCTTTCCGTGCTGAGTCCTATGCTGAGTGCTTTTGTTGCATTGTTTCATTTATTCCTCATAATCCTATGGGATAGTATCTCCAGCTCTCTTTCTGTGAAAATTGGAAATCTAAATTTGGATGAGGAGTGATTTTTAATGAGAACACCCCATTCCCGGGCCATGCCAACCACAGGTTTGTTCAGAAGCATAAAGTTACTGGGTAGGATGCTAAGATTAAATGCACGCACTCTCCCTCCCTCCCTCTCTCTCTCTCTCTCTCTCTCTCTCTCTCTCTCTCTCTCTCTTTTCTCTCTCTCCCCCCCTCCACTCTCTCCCTCCCCTCTCTTATGAACCGTTTAATGCACCCAATCATACCATTTGGCACAGATTTTTTAATAACGTGTTATATTTGTTACAGCAGTCTTATACTGCTGGGGTGTCACGTGTTTCATACCCATCCCACTTGATTTCTTCTTAATCGTTTCTTAACACCAGAGCACTGCTTTAGTCAAAACCATTTAAGGGCCTCCACTTTTAAAAATAAAAAGTGTGGAAGGTCGGGGATGGTGTTTCTCCTCTTGTCCTGTGATAGTCAACTCCTGAGAAAACTCTTAATGCCTACAGCTGCAACTGATGGGTGTGCCCTTCCAAAGTGTCGCAGGAAAACCGAAGCATTAAAGCACTGAAGTCAAGAGCTTGAGACATTCATATGCTTGAATTGAAAGTTAAATTAAGACAAATGTCAGAAGATGACACGAAAGGAGAGTGGTTCTACGAGGGAAATACTCAGCTGCAACTGCAAGCGGGAGATGTTTTTAACGTTCCCTGAGTTCCACATTCGTGTAGTTGTAGTAGTGAAACGAGTCATTTAGGAGGGAGGTGGCCTGGGCTAAAAATAAAGTTTCCTTGAAACCAGATGAGAGACGAGCCATGCCAAAAATGGAATCTGGACTCTGTTCACTCTCTCAAATGTAAATAAGCAGAATTTTGTGTCACATAAAATCAGTTATGCAAAACAGGACGTTCACTGTCTTTTGTGAAAGAGAGTGACTAAAACAACCATCAGGGTCTAGCTGTGCTGTGAAATGGGAAGCAGCAGTTTACAACATGGCAGTCTAATGTATTCTGACTTGGAAAGATCTCCAGGGAAATCCCAGACAACAGGTATTGCAGGATTTCATTTAGGTACAGATGTATGAACATGTACAATTACAGGTATATATGTGCACAGAAAAAACTGGAAGGATACACATGGAAATATTTGGGAAAGGGAATGGAAGTTGGGAGTAAAGGGGGAATTTTTGTCAATCCACTCTGTATGTTACATGTCATGTTTTCACCCCCCCACACACACACACAATTAAGAAAATTACATAAATAGGAAAAGCAAAGCTTGATGGTCTCAGTGAAGCAGAATAGTGGTTAAAAGTATAGGTTTTCGAGTAAAAACCGCCAGGGTTTGAATCCCAGCTCCTTCACTTACTGGCGGGACAACCTGACATAAGTTACTGACCTTCCGTGCCTCTGTTTACTCAAAGGGTACTTATGTCACATTGTTACAAGGATTAAATAAGTAATCCATGAGAAAGCATATAGACCAGTGCCTGACACATAGTAAACATTCAGAATGTATTTAGTTATAAGCTACCATACTTAGACCACTTCTAAGGTATACTCAACTCTGTGCAAACGTTTCAGTAAAAATGTTTTGAGTGGGCTGGGCGCGGTGACTCAGCCTGTAATCCCAGCACTTTGGGAGGCCGAGGCCAGAGGATTGCCTGAGCCTGGGGGTTCGAGACCAGCCCGGGCAACATGATGAGACCTCGTCTCTACCATAAATCACAAAAACTAGCCAGGCGTGGTGGCGTGCGTCTGTGGTTCCAGCTACTTGGAAGCCTGAGGCGGAAGAACCGCCTAAGCCCAGCAGCTTGAGGCTGTGGTGACCGTGAGCATCCCACTGCACTCTAGCCTGGGCGAGTGAGATTCTGAGTGAGATTCAGACTCAAAAAAAAAAAAAAAGTTTTGAGTGACAGCATTAGTCATCACACTGTATTTTCTCGAAGTTTTCATTGTAGTTGTTGATGATATTGTCATGTTTTTTACCCCATAAATGTTCAGAACCTTAAAAGAAGAATACAAAACAAATGGAATTGTCTTGTTTTATGTAGCGTGCTGTCCATTCCAGGGGTGGAGTGTTCCTGAATTTGCGTCTTTGACCATGTAATCTAACATACATATTGTTAGTAAACTCCAGAAATGGCCACGCAAATACATAATGAGATTTTGCTTTGTTCCTTAGGAAGACTATGACCGTCTGAGGCCTTTATCTTACCCAATGACCGATGTCTTCCTTATATGCTTCTCGGTGGTAAATCCAGCCTCGTTTCAAAATGTGAAAGAGGAGTGGGTACCGGAACTTAAGGAATACGCACCAAATGTTCCCTTTTTGTTAATAGGAACTCAGGTATGTTTGCTTTGATTTTCCTCATTTAAAAATAAGCTCTTCGGCCCATTTGGGGGCTGCTGTCAGACAAATGGTCCCAAGGTTAACAGATGATATGTGTAAGTTGTTAAGTTCTGTTGAATTTTTGTAAACTATGGTACCAAAAGAAAACAGTTCTATTACTAGCTTTTAAAAACTAAGTTCTTTTGTTTGATCATTTTTTTGGGATGGGGGGATTAAATGGGACTGCATGCTTTGATTTATCTTTTAAGACTTGTAACGTTATGGGACATTATTGACCTGTCTTAATTAGATTGATCTCCGAGATGACCCCAAAACTTTAGCAAGACTGAACGATATGAAAGAAAAACCTATATGTGTGGAGCAAGGACAGAAACTAGCGAAAGAGGTAATGGAATGCTCACAGAATCTAAAAATAAATGTAGAAGCAGCTAAGGTAATGACAGAAGCTAGTGTTTATTGTGCACTTATTATTTGCCAGGCCCATAATAATGCGGAGTGCCTTACATGCATTATTTAATCCTTGCACCGACTTGGTGGGATGGGTCTGACCGTTTCCCCTACTTTACAGAAAGGACAGTGGGGGCTGGAGATATCACGTAATTTGCCCAAGGTCCTGCGGGTTATAAGTGGCAGAGCTAGGTTTCAGTCCAAAGCCTGACTCCAGGACCCAGGCTCTTACACCTGCACTACACAGCCAACAACACTTTCCTAAAAAGACGCAAATAGCAAGAGGCATCCGAAACAGGTGCCGATGGTTTCAGCCCTTCTTAATCACTTAAACATTGTGCCAACCAAGTCATCTCTGTCTACACTGAAGACTCCTTGAGATAGGTAATGGAGCAGCACAGGATGACAGCCAAAACTTGTGGTTAAAAACAGAAAACCACGGCTAGGCTTGAAAAGAAACGTGTTGACACTTCCTCCAATCATTGTTATGAAAAGAGGGTAGAAAATATTAGAATTCTAAAAAGATATGTAACAGTCATGCACATAATACCATTTAACTTATGTTCTTCCTCACCCCAAAGTTAGGCTTACTTTTTTTTTTTTTTTTGAGTTGGAGTCTCACTCTGTTACCCAGGCTGGAGTGCAGTGGCCTGCTAGACTCAGGTGATCCTTCCGCCTTAGCCTTCCAAGTAGCTAGAACTGCAGGCATATGCTACCACGCCCAGCTTATATTTTAATTTATTGTAGAGACAAGGTCTCACCAAGTTGCCCAGGCTGGTCTCTAACCCTTGGGCTCATGCAGTCCTCGTGCCTCGGCCTCCCAAAGTGCTGGTATTATAGGCTTGAGCCACAGTGCCTGGCCTTTTTTTTTTTTTTTTTTAGCTCTAACATGATTGGATTCTATTTTTTTTTTTAAATGTTGTGACTTAAATAGGACTTTCGTGCAAACAGAATCTAATAAGGTCTTTTTAAATGCACTATCAGGAGGCAAAAGAAAGCAAGAGAACTTTCTGAGAACAGTTACCACTAAAGCAAAAGATAAATGACTTCACTAATGAACCACTTTAGAAATTTCATGTGTTCAATTTTGTCATCCTGGGGAGAGAGGGAATTCCTAAATGTCATAAAGGTAAAAATTATAAATGAAAATATTAATGATTCAACTACATAAAAACTTAATGCTGCATTAAATGCCAGAAATGAAATGAAGAGTCATATAACTAACTTGACATGTATGACAGAAAAATGGGTTCACATTCTTAGTATGTAGGAATCTTTGGCATATAAATTAATCAAAAAAAGAAATTGATCTTATAGAAAAACAGGCTAACCATGAAAAATTATTACATTTTTAAATGCAGATTGCTATTGAAGTTAAGAAATAGGTTCGAACTTACTTGTAGTCAAACGTAAGTTCAGTTTTCACCTAGAAAATTGCAAAAAATGAGAAATTAATCCTAATACCTGCTGTTCCAAGGCTGCAGGGAAATGGACACTCTCTTGTAATACTATTGGTTGTTGAATCAAAGCACTCTTGACAATATGCGAAAGCCTTAAAATCATGGACACTTTGGATCAAGCAATTCTATATGCAGGAATTTAACCCAAGCAAATTATTAGGATGTTCATTAACGGGTACAAAGTTCCAGTTAGGAGGAATAAGTTTCTGAGATGTATTACATAGCATGGTGACTATAGTCAATAATAGTGAATTGCATATTTTAAAACTGCTGAGAGTAAATTTCAAAAATTCTCCCCACAAAAAAAGAGAAATGATAGGTATGTTATATTTGAAATGATAGGTATGTTAATTAGCTTGATTCAGTCATTCCACATTTTGTCTGTATATCCATATCATAACTTTGAACCCCCATATATACAATTATAATTTGTCAAAATAATTAAAAAAAATTAAGGATGCACTTAAAGAGATAGCCACAAAGATGCTGCATTGTTTATAATGGCAAAAAACCCTCTTGCATTTATTAAAAATTCATACTGAAATATCAATTGAGATGCTCATTGTTATTATGGAGTTTAAGGAAAAAAAAGTAGTAGTCAGGTACGGAGTCTTATGCTTGTAATCCCAGCACTTTGGGAGGCTGAGGCAGGAGGACTGATTGAGGTCAGGAGTTTGAGACCAGCCTGGGCAATACAGCAAGACTTCATCTCTACAAAAAGTAAAAAAAATTAGCTGGACATGGTGGTGTGTGCCTGTGGTCCCAGCTACTCAGGTGGTTGAGCAGAAGGATCGCCTGAGCCCAGGAGGTTGAAGCTGCTGTGAGCCGTGATCGTGCCACTACACTCCAGCCTGGGTGATGGAATGAGACCCTTGACTCAATAAACAAACAAACAAATGAATAATAATTTTTTAAAAATCGCTAAAACATTTTAATGTTAATTTTATCTTATATTACAATATCATGACGTTATTATTATAAATAACTAGTCTTCGTAGGCATTAACTACATGTCAAGCACAAGGCTAGGCATTTTCCAAGCATGGATTCAATCAATACTCACATTAACCCTCAAGGCAGGTAACGTCTCACAGATGAGGAAACTGAGGTTCAGTGAGGTTAAACTGCTTGTCCTAAATTTCTTTCTTTCTTTCTTTTTTTTTTTGAGTTGGAGTCACTCTGTCGCCCAGGCTGGAGTGCAGTGGCATGCTCCCGGCCACTGCAGCCTCGTCCTGCTGGGCTCTGGTGATCCTTCCACCTCAACCTTCCAAGTAGCTGGAACTACAGGCATGCGTTATCACACCCAGCTAATTTTTTTGATTTATTGTAGAGACGAGGACTTGCCAAGTTGCCCAGGCAGGTCATGAACCTGCGGGCTCAGGCAATTCTCTCGCCTCGGCCTCCCAAAGTGCTGGGATTATGGGCTTGAGCTACCACGCCCGGCCAGCTTGCCCTAAATTTCATACGAGGCAGTGGAATAGTCAGCTCACAGCTGGATTTTCTAAAGCCTGTGCTCTTAACCGCTACACCATCTGCCTGTGGAGAACACATTGCTACCCTTGGCCTCCATCTCTCCTCTCCCTTCCTCTCATCCTGGTCTCCTTGCCCCTGGTATCCACAGGGGCATCGACATATCACTATTGTCCCTGTGCCATGCCGTCTGCCAGAGCGTGGCCTAAGGAGAGGCCCATGTAGGCCTCCAGGTTAAGCCACATGGTCTTACATGGCAGTATGAGAGTTCATCGGGCCAGCCAATAATAAACAGCACGTTCCAATTCCTTGTATACTTGTCCTTCGTGTGGGCATCCCAGGAAGGAGGGTGATAGGCAAGGAAGGGGCTGCTTATTCTTGAGGGCGCTGCTCACAGAATCTCAGCTACCACACGGGAAGAAAATAAAGAAGCCGGAGCATAAAGAAGACTGGAATATGCACCCAAGATGGGAAGTCACCCAAAGCCACATGGTTTCAGTCTGCCAATCTAGCTCCATGCCTGGTCCACTGCTCTGCAAAATCAGATAATATCTCCATGGGTGTCTTAGGGCCACTAACCCTTCCTGGAATGGAAGGCTCAGTGACCAGTAGCCAAAGGCCTAACTTGGCCTCTTAGATGTATGCGTAACAGAAACTATGAGGCTATTTGGGAGACAAAGGTGGGAGGATTGCTTGAGGCCAGGAATTTGAGGTTGCAGTGAACTATGACCATGCCACTGCTCTCCAGCCTGAGCAACAAAATGAGATTCCATCTGTTTAAAGAAACCATACACGGGCCGGGCACGGTGGCTCAAGCCTGTAATCCCAGTAACTTTGGGAGGCCGAGGAGAGAAGATTGGCCGAGCTCATGGGTTCGAGACCAGCCTGGGCAACTTGGTGAGACCTCGTCTCTACAATAATTCAAAAAATAAGGCGGGAGTGGTGGCCCATGCCTATAGTTCCAGTTACTTGTAAGGTTGAGGTAGAAGGACTGCCTGAGCCCAGTAGGTTGAGGCTGCAGTGGCTGTGAGTGTGCCGTTGCACTCCAGTCTGGGCGACAGAGTGAGACTCTGACTACAAAAAAAAAAAAAAATCACACACACACATGAAATACTTTCTACTGAAGATAACTTATACGTGTTGTACGGAGAAGATTACTTCTTGTTTCCCTCTCCAAAATGATAATATCAACCCTGTCTTGGGAGATTTTGCACACCCGCTTTCAAAAATCCTTACCATGGCACTAACAACTACCGTCCCCTCATAAACACTACCCTCTATTCAGAGTAAAACAGATCTCTCAAATGTTTCTAAAGGAGGGCTCTCTCTAAATCCAAGAAGCCAAACCCAGTATCATAACCTTTTAGTGTATGTGTTGTGCTCTTCAGATCCTATCCAAGAGAGAAGGTAAGAATCATCTCTTTCCTTTTTGCATTCATGTGGATAGCCACCCAGCATCAGAAGAAGGTGGGAACAGAACCCTGGACTCAGACTGCTGACTCAGACACTCGGTTTCATTTATTTATTTACGACCAAATGGTAAAAGTCTTCAGGTTACCAGGACCCAGTGAAGATAACTTACAGTGATGTCCTGTCTGGTTTTGAAAGTGCTGATGTAATGGCTGTAGTGGTTGTCGTCCATCTGCCGTAGGATGGCAATCATGCAAGCCACAAAACTCCCCTGGGAAGGAAGCAGAAAACATCAATCCAAGACACCTTAGGCCACCGACTGACAACACAAAACTTGGCCACCACGAACTTTGGCTTTTCCCACCCAAAGTGCTGTGCAGGGACCTTACCCAACTGGAAAAGGGCTGCATTCTAAAGGTCCAAAGTGCACACGCTTTGCTGTCTCTGCTTCAAACTTTGACCTTCCAGGTAAGGATGAAGGAATCCCATCAACAGCTATGACTTGTGGAATCCTATAGGTCAGGGGACACTAACTGGACGAGCTCAACTAGAGTGCCAGTTAAGACCTAACAATCTGCAGGGCTTTGAGTTTCTTGTTTAGACAGTGAGGTCAGTAACCACGTATTCCCCAGAGAGCAAATACCCAACGATACTATTCTCCCGTATTCATGGAGTTGTAACAACACTACAAGTGAAGTTAGCACAGGAGAGATGACAGCATAGCTGTTCTTAGGATAGAGGAAAAGATTTCCCAAGTAGGAAAACAATAAAAGATTATCTGTGTACACCTCTTTCAGAATATATGTCTGCTTTGGACTGACTCCTTTATTTTAAAAAAGCTTATTTTTCTAGTTATGAAGCAATGTAAATTTACTGTACTAAAGCTTTTGATTTATATTGTCAGATTATCATATGTCATTCTCACCAGTGTCTATCACTATTTGTTTCTCCAGGACCATGGGTATTATAGTTTTATTTAATCTCACTTTTGGTACATTTGCATTTTCTTTTCTTTAAATTAGGCATTCTGTTTATATATTTTTGGTCACTTATTTTTTCTCATTTTGTTGTTTGCTCATATTCTTTACTCACTTTTCTATTAAAATTATATCTTTCTCGTAGTGGTTTGTAATAGTTCTTTGCATATTAAGGATTCTAGCCACTTGCCACGTGTTACATATAATTTTTATAGTTTGGGGCTTGACATTTTATTATATATAGTTTATTTAACACACATATTTTACATGTAGGGATTTACTTTTTTTAATCTAGGAAAATCTATTTTCTTCTTTTATGATTTCTTTACATTTTAAAAAATTCACGAATACCTGTTCTCCTCAAAACAATTATATATTTATTTAATTTTCTTCTAGCTGCTTTATGATTTTAATATTTTTACATTAAACTCTTCATTCTATCTGACATTCTGTGGGTATACTATGAATTTAAACACGGTTTTTTCCAAATTGCTAGCTAATTTTCTAAATAATATTTATTTAAAACCTTCACTTTCCTTTATTAAGAGGTAATGATATTTTCATGTAATCAAAAGTCTCCTTTTAAGTTCTGTTCTGTTTATATAGTACTTTACTGCATAAGTCCAACTATTTTAATTATTGTTTTCAAACCTGACAAGCAAGCTCTCTGCTTATTACTACTACTTGGCCATTCATTTATTTGCATCTAATATTTATTTTTACTCTCATATTTTGTGACCAAACCCAATGGAATTTCTCTTTTACAATCTCGAAACAGTTACTGTTGTTACAAAGAAAAACCACTGAATATTGTTTATTTTATAGCCAGCTAGTTTAACAAATTGTTTATTCATTTTATTAAAATTTCAGATAACTCTCTTTGGTTTCTTATGCAATTTCAGCGAAAAATAATGATAATTGCAGTAATCATTTTTCTTCTTTTTCAATACTTATATTTAATTTATTTTTCTTGTCTTATTACAGTGACTAGACATTACAGAAAAAAGCTAAACCATAGTGTAGAAATTAAACACCTTGATTCTCTATTTTATGGCCATTGAGTATTATGCTGCCTAGTATCATGTTAAAAATTCTCCTTTTTTCTTAATTTGGAATAGATGCTATATTTGATCATATGTCATTTTGGCATCAATGGAAAAATCATAAAGCTTTTTCCTTTTATTAAACTTATATTTTATTAACAGATTCTCTAATATTTTACTATTCTTGATTATCTAGAAAAAACTCTATTAAGCCATATATATATATTTTTCTTTTTTTAGGCCATATATATTTTATTTTTGCATAGATCAGTTAAGTTATAAATATATACTTACATAGTAATTAAGAGCAATAGTATCAAGGTCTTGAAATAAAGAATAATTCATAGATTTTAAGTCTTACTCACTGCTTCTGTTTGTAAGCAAGTTGGGATTTCTCTGCCAACAACCCGACTGCTCTGATGGTAAGAGATTTGATTTTTATGAGAAATTCTCCAAAATTTCCATATATCTTTCTTTCTTTTTTGAGTCAGCATCTCACTCTGCTGCTCAGGCTGGAGTGTAGCAGTACACTTATGGCTACTGCAGCCTCTACCTGCTGGGCTCATGCGATCCTTCCCCCTCAGCCTTCCAAGTAGCTGGAATTACTCCAAGCCCTGGGCTCAGACAATCCTCCCACCTCTGCCTCCCAAACTGCTGGCATATATCTTTTTAGATGAACCCTTGCACCCTCACACAATTCTCCTTGAGGGAGAGACGCAGGGTTAGCCTAGTTCACTGCGAATCCGTGAATATAAGATCCAAATCCTTTTATATCGTGCATTGGATAAGTTTGGGTTTTAATCTAGCAGAAAGACGGTTTTACTTGTAGTCATTTCTCTTTGTTCTTACTTGGATCAGTTCTATCACCCCATGTGGTTCTTACAAGAAACATCTTGGGGTTTCTGCTCTGGCCGTGGCCCATTCCTGGAAGGCCCTCCCCCCATGGCTCAATCCCCCCTCTTCTTCAAGCTTCTGTCCAGATTTTACCTTCTCAGGGAAGCTATTCTTTTTTTTTAATATTTAATTTTTATAACAAAGAACACAATCTTGCAAAATTGACATTTTTCTAAAATACAGAACATGACTAACAAATGTCTTTTACTCTGTGATGATCATTAAGCTATTCTTAATCACCTTATATAAATATGTGACTCCCCGACAGTCACTTCCCATATCCTGCTCGATATTTTTCTTCCTATCGGGTAATTTTTTTTTTTTGAGTAGGAGTCTCACTCCATCGCCCAGACAGGAGTGCAGTGGCAAACTCATGGCCACCCCAGTGTCCACCTGCTTGGCTCCGATGATCCTTCCTCCTCAGCCTTCCAAGTAGCCAGAACTACAGGTGCATGCTATCACGCTCGGCTAATTTTTTATTTTACTGTAGAGATGAGGTCTCACCAAGTTGTCCGGGCTGGTCTCGAGCCCGCGGGCTCAGGCAATCCACTCACCGCAGCCTCCCAAAGAGCTGGGATTACAGGCTGAGTCACTGAGCCCGGCCAAAGCAGTAATTTTGTGTCTGTTTTGTTCATGGGTATATCTCCAGTGTCCAGAACAGTGCCTGGCTTATAGTTTTCTTTCATTCTTTTTTTGTAGAGACAGGGTCTTGCTATTTCGCCCAGGCTGGTCTTGTCCTAGCCTCAAGTAATTTTCCTGCCTCAGTTTACCAAAGTGTTAAGATTACAGGCATGAGCCATCACACCTGACCCAGTTTCTTAATACATACTTGTTGAATAAATGAGTGGCTTTTATTTATAATAGGCCATTTGAGACAGTTCTTATCCTAGGTCCTCTAATTAAAATCTTGCCTTAGCTTCTAATATAGCTGGTCAAAGATATTTCTTTTTTTTTTTTTTTTAAGAAACGAGGTCTTGCTAGATTGCCCAGGCTGGTCTTGAACTCCTGGACTCAAGCAGCCCTCCCATCTCAGCCTCCCAGAATACTGGGATTGCAGGTATGAGCCACCAGCACCCAGCCGATCCTATTATTTAAAACAGAACATCTCCACCTTCCTTCTCACCACATGGAAGGATTCTTTGGAAATGGTTGGAGGTATTTAAATCCTGTGCAAGTAGATTTAATTGGCTTGTTTTTTGTCTTCCCAATATAATGTTCCCTGTAATCAGAGGCATTCAAAATTACTGATCTCTGAGCCTTATTAAAGCTGTACATTAAATAATTTTTTGTTGGTCATGGCATTTTTTTTCTCCATGAGCATCTTTAAATGTATGTACTAACTCAGTATTTCTTTTCTTACCCCCTCATCGCCTCATTTAATTCAAGGCTCTAGTTACTGACATATGTTCCTCCTGCCTTTTCTTGTAGTAGGGATCCCCTCCACTTTCCACAACTCTGTCTTAGAATCGTCATTCTTCCAAAACCAGCTGCAGGAAGCACCTTTGTGAAGCTGTCCCTACGCTTGTCCTGCCCAGACTCCACACCTTTTGGCTCCCTTCGTCTCTTTGGAGACTTGTATTATTTTGTACCTGGAGTTATAAATTCAGCTCACAAATACTTACAAAACTGCCCCCGCCCCAGGCACTGGGATAGGCTAAGACTATGACCTTGAACGGTAGAAGCAGGTGCCCACCACCCATGGAGCAGTCTTCTCGTGGGATCCTTGTGTTATGCTTATTTACATTTCTGTCCTATTCCCCTCACTCCTAGTATGAATCTCTTAAGGGCTCAGAAGAACCTTGTTCCTTTTCACACCTCCTCCCAGGGCCAGCCTGCCATAAGACTTGCGCACCTCTTTAGGGCTACAAGCAGCGAATGTTATGTAAATGGCAGAGAAAGCAGTTTTGTGAATCACTTTCTTTCAGAGAAATGGGAGACAAGTAAATGAATAATAAAAAGCAAGGGAGGGAGGGAGAGAAAGGAAGGAGAGAGGAAGGAAGAAAGGATTTAAAATACTTTATTCTTTGATAGAAACACAGATAGCAATGGACAAGTCCTGCCTGATCTTACTTATGTGAAATCTAAAAAAGTTGAACTTGTAGAAGCAGTGATTAGGCCGGGTGCAGTGGCTCAAGCCTGTAATCCCAGCACTTTGGGAGGGTGAAGCAAGAGGACTGCCTGAGCCCGAGGGTTCAAGACCAGCCTGGGCAACACGATGAGACCTCATCTCTACAATAAAAAAAAAAAAAAATTAGCCAGGCGTGGTAGCACGTGCCTGTGGTTCCGGCTACTTGGAGGGCTGAGGCAGAAGGATTGCCAGAGCCCAGCAGGTCGAGGCTGCGGTGGCCATGAGCGTGCCACCGCACTCCAGCCTGGGTGACAGAGTGAAACTCCAACTCAAAAAAAAAAAAAAGCCACAACTAAAACAGTGATCACCAGGGGCTGCAGTGGTTTTAGGGGGCAGGACAGGGAGATGTTGGTCAAAGGGTACAAAAGTTTCACTTATAAAATGAACAGGTTCGGGGAATCTAAGTACCCCATCGGTGGTGATAGAGGTGCTACTTAATTTGATTGTAGCAATCGGTATACGATCTATACGTATATCAAATCATCACATTATACACATTGAATGTAGTCAATCTTTGTTAAATATTTAAAAATAATAATAAAATGCGAATAAACCAAAAAAATACAAGTACCATGATTTAGATATTTGAAACGTTAAGCAGGAGTGTCAAAATACCTAGTATGAAGGGATAAAGGTTTTGAAAAGTCAAGTTGAATGTTGGTAAACTGGAGCTGAATGAGTGTGATATCGGACTACCAAAAGAGAGGAGAAGGAGATAGAAAGAATACACATTTATTAGGCATGGTCATGTACATCAGCCCAACTCATTTCTAAAAGAACTGTTCTTGTCCTTCTTTTGCAGCTGTGAATACTGAATCTCAGCTCACACATGACAGAGTCAGAATATTAAATCCTTGTATTAGTCTGTTCAGTCTTTCGTGACAAAATACCACAGACTGGGTGGTTTAAACATCAGGCACTTATTTTTCTCAGTTTTGGAGGCTGGGAGTCTGAGATCGGTTTGCCACCATGGTTAAATTCTGATAAGGGCTCTCTTCCTGGTTTGCACCACGAGCTCATATGGTGGAAAGAAAGAGATCAAGCTCCCTGGTGTCTCTTCTAATAAGAGCGTTCATCCTACCAGACCAGGGCTGTATCTTCATGACCTCATCTAATCTCAGTTACCTCTCAAAGGCCCCATCTCCTAATGCTGTCACACTGAGGGCCAGGGCTTCAACATAGGTATTTGGGAAAGGCACAGACATTCATCCCATAATAATCCCCTTAGCTTGAATTTCTTGTTGTTTTTCCCAACACAGAAAGTGGCAAGAACTTTGTATTTGCCTTTCATTTCCCACACATGTGCCTAATTGTCCTGGGCAACCCTGATCTGTTCAGCAGAGTAGGTTTATGTCATATTTTGTGATGCTAATGGAGATCCCCCAAAGCTATTTGTTGAGTTGGTGGCCACAGTGAGCTTTCAGCAAACCTGACCAATCTGGGTTATCAAGGGAGGCGCTTGTCCCTGCATACCCACATTCATCTTCTAAATGTTATAACAGATCATTTTCAGTTAATTTTCATTTTAAAGTTATACATTACTCCATGAAACCATTTTTTTCTTTTGAACAAGAGATTGCTTGTAGGAAAGAGCCAGGAAGAGATCTAAAGAGAAAACGCATCTCAGGTTCTCTTAAGAAGAGTGAAACTAGGGCTGGGCATGGTGGCTCAGGCATGTAATCCCAGCAATTTGGGAGACCGAGGCGAGAGGATTGTTTGAGTCAGGGGCTCGAGACCAGCCTGGGCCACTTGGCGAGACCTCATCTCTACAATAAATAAAAAAATTAGCTGGGCGTGGTAGTTCCAGCTACTTGGAAGACTGAGGCAGAAGGATCACCTGAGCCCAGCAGGTCAACGCTGCACTCCAGCCTGGGCGACAGAGTGAGACTCCGACCCCCCAAAAAAGAAAAGTGAAACTGAGTCAGAAGAAATGATGTCAAATCTTGTGTTTCACCCTCAGGGCCCCACTGTGAAGCATATCCAGATGATAATGGAGCGGTTGTTGAGAAGGATCAACCGGACAGTGATTGGGATGAGCCGGCAGTCTCCCCACATCGTGAGTATCTCTTGAGAGGGTCGCACAGCCCCTGTGGCTTCCATGTCTCTGCTGCCCATTGGGAGACCTTTGGGGCCAGAGGCTTGAGACTGACTTTGCCTGGGCCCCTCATGTCACAGTTAACGATCATAACCCCAAGCAAATCTGAGACAACCCCTTTGGGTCAAGGAACAAAACAAACGTTTCAAAGAACTTGTGGTTAGGATGCTTGTAGAAAAACCAGTGTTGCTCTGGCCTCTTATTTTTCATCTACTGTGTCTAAATAGACGCCAGGTAAAAAGTATGATAGAGACCAGAGTTAACTTTGGAAAGACCAAGTAGTATCATCATTAAAATGAAGCATCTTGTCAACCCCCTCGGGTCCCCTCCCACTCTGGGAGCTTTTCTGTCTTCTCAAAAAAATCCTGCTTTAAGCCAGGCTCGGTGGCTCAGCCTGTAATCCCGCGCCTTGGGAGGCTGAGGTGAGTGGATTGCCTGAGCCCGCGGGTTCGAGACCCGCCTGGGCAACTTGGTGAGACCTCATCTCTACAATAAATCAAAAAATTAGCCGGGCG
>CAUYQG010214252.1:0-17619 GCA_963574415.1 Tarsius wallacei | reverse complement strand
CCGAGCCCGGCTTCAAATTACATTTCATTGGGAAGTGAATTAAAGGTGGAGGAAAGTTAAAGACTACAGGTCCATTCTTTAAAATTTAGATTTGGACAAAAATTGAAAACCAGGGTAGTAGACACAGGCAAATGAGAATGTGGAAGACTTTTCTGTCTGCTTGTTACATTGTTTAGATTTGTAATTTGAGGGAAAAGAAAATAATGGATGGATCAAGAGCTCTGAAAATTTGAGATGAGATCTAAAAAACAGGTAGAAAGACTCTTTTTTTTAAAATTTTTATTTTTTTGAGTTGGAGTCTCACTCCATCGCCCAGACTGGAGTGCAGTGGCCGCTCCCGGCCACCGCAGCCTCGACCTGCTGGGCTCCGGCGATCCTTCCACTCAGCCTTCCGAGTAGCCGGATCTACAGGTGGACGCTACCACGCCCGGCTAGTTTTTTGATGTATTGTAGAGATGAGGTCTCGCCAAGTTGCCCAGGCAGGTCTCGAGCCCACGGGCTCAGGCAATCCACTCACCTCGGCCTCCCGAAGCGCGGGATTACAGGCTGAGCCACCGAGTCCGGTTTAGAAAGACTCTTAAATTAGCTTATGTTTTGTTCCCCAGCCAAATGGAACTTTCTGCTCCTGAGACTTCCGTTAAAGTGACCATGCCATTAACTAATTTTATTATAGGTAATTTTTAGAAGCTCTTTTTATGAAAATCCAATTTTCTGATGGCACATTTCTAACTTTTAGACATGACTATAGTAGATAAAAAAGAATTGTATGCATTCCCAAACACCATATCACAGATTCACATATACATAATATAATTTTAGTGAAAGCATAAACAACCGTTGTAGCGTATTATTTTAAACTTTAAATTATAGGGTTTTTTGTTTGTTTTGTTTTGTTTTTCCCAACTCAGTGGATTCTCCATTTATAGTTTTATTCATGTTTCACTTATATTTTACATGTCTTTTGGAATCAGATCTTCTGCTTAGCGGTATTAGTAGCCTCTGCCTTTTTAATCTCAAGATTTGAGTTTTGATGAACATTTATTGCACTCTGGTCATTTTTGTCTTCATAATTAAATCCAGAAAGAATCAAAATGCTTCCCTCCAGAAATCTATAGTAGACATTTAGTTAATTCATTAACGAATTAATGGGTAGTATTTTTTTATTGGGCTTCATTGACCAGATGCAATCACAAGCAAAACCGTTTTTGGTTTAAAAATTCTTTGCTTTAAAAATTTTCTTTAAGTTTACTTTTTATAAATATTTATTTGAATGATATGCATGCTTTTTTCAGTTATATATGATGAAATGACTAGTAGATGAAGTACTCTTTACATAATGTAAAAATACATTATTTCCTTTAAATTGAAATGGAATTTATCCTTGTAGCAACTTAAATGCTAATATATATCATAATGACATATAATGACAGTTCAGTAAATCACATTGTTTAAAGTTGACATATATAAATTTAAGAAAAGAATAGAAATTAATATGAAATTAACAGGTATGTGTCTTTAAAACAGTTGCACACATCACCAACTCAAAGAATATTGTTGCACTCAGTTTGTTAATGTTCAGAAAAGTCAACAGACCCACCTTTAAAGTTCACCTACTGATATAAACACAAATAATGTTTTGCTTCTGGCATGAAAGCACAAGATGGAATTCAGATATGGTAAATTAATGTCAAATGACAGTCACATAGATCTGACCAGAAAGAACATCAGTACAAGAAGGAAAGAAAATCCAATACTGAAACTGACGTCTATTGAAACAGCCTTATCTAAATTGCAGAAACAAAGATTAGTTTACAGTGTGCGCTTTACATAAGAAGTTAAAGTCACTCCTAATCTAACCAACAATGAAAGCGCTCTTGACTGAGGGTGTGCTTTGTTCTTGCTCCCCCTTCCTTCTCAGTTCCCTTGGTGCCTGAACATACAAGAAATCATTAGTAGACGGAAAGAGAAAAAGTATAGGACATTTAATATTCAGGAGCTGGAAATGATGGTCAAACACTGGAGGACCCTCCTTACAATTTTCCTGATGTTGGTAGTTTAATTTCAGAATAGTTCCTATAAGGACAAATTTAAACAGAAGTACACATGGCTACAAAATGTAGATATACATGCTTATAACTGTGTTCTTAAAAGCACAAAATACCACACTAATCACATTTCATTAGAATAAAGAATAAATATATAGAGAACGAATTTGAAATATGTATGAGAATTCTGGAACAACTTGGATTGGTGATCTTAAAATCCAAGAGTTTTCTTTGTTCTTTAATTGACTTCTTCACGGATGAGGGAAAACTCAGCCTCTCATCCCTGCTGTTTGACACCTCTGTGAGCTTTTGTGCTGTTTTAGCAATGTTGCTACAACGCTGGCACAAAAACTGAGCAACTCTCAGTAAAAAAGAAAGAAAGAAAAAGAAAGAAAAAAAGGAAGGAAGGAAAGAAATAAAGAAAGAAAGGAAAGGAAGAAAGAAAGAGAGAAAGAAAGGAGGGAGGGAGGGGAGGAAAAGAAAAGAAAAAAATAAGCTAAGTTTAGCATCTCTGCTATCCCACAGATCAGCAAGATGCATGTGCATGAATATGACTTGGGGTCTAAATCAATAACGTTGCTTCCAGTTAATAGTCATTCTCAATATTGATCTTCATCAAGCAACAGATTTAGCTTCCTCTTCCTGATTTCAGTTCTTACATTTTAGTGTGGGTTCAGGGTAAAGATTTTGAGAAACAGCAGGTAAAAAGAAAGAGTTGTCAGGGCAGTGATATAGTTTTGCCTTACATCAAAGACTGAGTATCCTAGAGTTCTAGGTTTCCATCTGCATGCAGCTTGTTTTCCTTTGCAATCTGCAATTTGCTTGTTCTTTCCTTGCCCTAATCTTTTATTTGCCCCCAATGTAAAATGGATCTATGACTCAGGCTTCTGATAAAGAAGTACTTAATTTAAGCAGGTTTGTATTATTTTTAAAGGTAGCATAAATTTCTTGTGACGATGAGCTGGTTTGTATTATTTTTGAAGGTAGCATAAATTTCTTGTGAACAATAAAAAGGTGCCCCCTTGAAGAAAACATCTTGCATATAAAAGAAAATTTCAGCTTAATTATGACTTAATATAACAAAAATAGATATAGTGCATTATGGTTTACAAAGCCTTTTTACATATCTTATTTAATTTTTACAATGATGTTATAATCTAGGTAAGCCTAATATTATTATTATCCCTATTTTTCAAAACAGAAAACTGATCAAGAGGGATCAGCTAATTTGCTAGAGACCATTCTGCCGATCATGAATTCAGTGACTCAAACCCAATTCTTCTCTCTCCAAATCGATGCTCTTCTGCTGTATTATGTCTCTTAAAATGACCTACTTTGTCTTATTTGAACTAATATGATCTTTTAAAATTAATATGATTATCTTTTTCTACAAGTAGAAAATACAGCAGTTCCTTTTAATAAAAGCAATGTTTTGGTCTACATTTTAGAAAAAAATGTCTAAACTTTTATATTGAAAGCACTTTATATTGGAGGCACTACAGGATGTAGTCTATGATGTCCTCAACTCTATAAATGTTGAGAAATTATCAGGCTTTGAAAGTTATAAGTTGACTTAGACCCTAAATCTAAGAGCTTGTTGTAAGTTGACTTAGACCCTTAAATCTAAGAGCTTGCCACTGAAGTGCAACTCAATAAAAATAAGTTTGAAGAGGAGTAAAGACAATTTTTATACAAGAAGACAACTTTCTACTGACCTTTAGTCCAACCATAAGACCCTAGATTAACCTCTGAATATGGCTTAGCCTACTTATATTTGCAATAAGACTCATTTGATTAGTTAGAGACTCATTTGAGAAATTAAACTTAATAGCTTAGGCAAAAAGGAAATTTATTGCTTTATGAAGCAAACTGTAAAGGGCAGGACCATCTGGAATTGAGGATTTGAGTGTCATAATGACTCCTTTTTCGTTTTTGTCTCTGCATTTCAGCACTCGTTGGCTTTTACTATCAGAAACTGATTTTCTTCTCATAAGAGGGGATGGGGCAAAACTACAAACAGCTTTAAATCTCATATTCTCAAGTGTTCCCTTCTGGAAGAAGAGAGAACTCCAGGCAAGTCTTACTACTCTATTTTTTTTTAATGGGAATGAATTCCAATTTACGATAGCTTCTGTTATGTGCCCTTCTCTGAGATAAATCATTGTTGGAGGACATTTAACTACTACAATTGGTTCAACTTGGATCAGGTGGGGTTATAGAAAATGATGGCAATTCCTGTTTGAAGCACAGAGCTTCTGATGGGGCGGGGGGTTATGAGCAGATGTTCCCTCCTCCTTCAAGTAGAAGAAGAAATTGTGGGCAAGGAAACAATGGATGTGATGTGTTTTAGTACAAGCCTTAACAATAGTCCCAGATATTTTTTTTCTTAGCTATGTTTGCATGGAACAAATATGTTATCTGATCCAACTTTTTTAGTTTTACTTTCTTTAATTTAACAATACTTATTTATGAATTTACCCCTTTTACTTTTCCCAAAAAGAGTGTATCAAAGATAGGCTATCTTCAAAAGAAAGAAACCAAAACAGTAAATCCTAACATAGAAGCTGATTTATTTTAGTAGTTAAAAAGAGTAAGCTCCACAGGGAGACTTCCAGAGTTCAAATCCTGGGTAATCACTTGACAGCTATATGACCTTGGGCAAATTACTTAACCTCTCACTGCTTCAATCATCTCATCTACAGAAATTGTAAGAAACTTAGTCATATCTATCTCAGAGTGTTGTGAAAGTTATATATAATTGTCCCATAAAGTAGTTAGAATAATGATACACAGTAAGTGCTTAATAAATACTACTACTATTATAATTAAAAGGAAAAAATTAAAGCTTCAACTTCTTCCTTGGGGCAGAACTTGGCATTGATAAAGTCTTTTGTTCTTGTTGCTTCCAGGCTTTCTGGGACATGATATCTAAGGCCCAGTAAATTCTGAGTTTCTCCAAACTTGAGGAAAATCACGCCATGTGCTCAACTCTCCACCTCACTCTCAATACTCTTTGGTAGTCAAGATTTTATTAAAGTTAAGAGAGACAAAAGAGATACAATTCCAACCTCAGCCACACTGACAGCTAATACAGTTTGTATATGAATTGACTATATGCATATAAGTCTTCTGAAAAATATACTGTTTCCACTACCGGTTACCTTTCTGAATTATTGTTCAAGTGTGTTCAATGTGGTTAGCAAGATTGTTTGGACTCCAGCCTGACTTCTCAATAAAATAAATGTGAACGATCAGTAATCAACTTCAAATATGGTTTTGATCTTGTCATTAAAAACAGAATCCAGTAGTGTTAATTGCTCATTTCATAAAGACAAAATGGCTGCCCATGAACTTTAACATATGTCAATAGTTAGTCAATATTATTCAACACCCTCTGCCTTCATTTCCAAGTGTTTCTGAATTCTCCTATTCTGCCAGATAGATTTGATTCTCCTCTATTACTGCTCTGACTTCCACCTTCACTCTGCTCCTATAGGAATATATATATAAAATTGTATAGGCTACAATGAAGGGATGAAATAAATAGATGTAACAAAACAGGTCTAAATGTAATCCTACAGTGAAGTTGACAATAATCAATTATACATTAATAAAATAGAGAAGACCTAACTAATACAAAATATTTCTTAAATGTGCTCTGATCATTTTATCTGACAGAAAGGTCAGTTTAAGTCAACAATGTAACTAACAACTCAAGAAAGTCAATGTAAATGTTGACTACATTAATAGCATATTACTTAGGTCAATAAAGTCAACAAAAGTAAAACTCCATTGCTCTATGCAGAATTATGACTCCACTTTAAGGATAATACCAATTAACTTAAAACACATACAAAGAATATGGTAAGGAGCCTAGAAATGATGTTGAATGAGAATTATTTAGCAAACAGTGATTTGTACATCTGGTAAGTGAAGTTTGAGGACGGAAGAATGGAGAGGAGATGTTTGGCAGGTGTCTTTAAACCTTTGGAAGAGTAGACTTTGTATTGTTGTATGGAACAGAGGGAACAAGTCTGATATAGAAATTATAATGAGCTGGGCTCGGTGGCTCAGCCTGTAATCCCGCGCCTTGGGAGGCTGAGGTGAGTGGATTGCCTGAGCCCGTGAGTTCGAGACCCGCCTGGGCAACTTGGCGAGACCTCATCTCTACAATAAATCAAAAAATTAGCCGGCGTGGTAGTGCGCGCCTGTTGTTCTGGCCACTTGGAAGGCTGAGGCGGAAGGATCGCCGGAGCCCAGCAGGTCGAGGCTGCGGTGGCTGGGAGTGGCCACTGCACTCCAGTTTGGGCAACAGAGTGAGACTCCAACTCAAAAAAAAAAAAAAAAAGAAATTATAATGAATTTCAGCCCATTGTGAAGACCAACTTACTTTGTTGCTCAACAGGGAAACAATAAAGTTTATTTGTTTGTTTTCACAAAAAATGTTCAAGGGAAGACAAGATGACTATTTTAAAGGATTGTATCAAAAAGATTAAAAATCACCCAGCAAACTTTTACAAGGTAACTGAACTAAATGACTTCTAAGTAGTCTTCCCAATTTTAAGATAGTATATAATTTTTATTTCTTGCCCCAATCATATTTCCCCAAAATAAATTCTATTAAGATTGTTATAAAAGAAAAGACAGACAAGTGGGAATTCATCAGACTGAAAAGCTTCTGCAAAGCAAAAGAAACCATCAAGAGAGTGGGAGACAGCCCACAGAATGGGAAAAAATACTGTATATCTGACAAAGGCCTAACATCCAGGATCTACAAGAAACTCAAACGTGCCAAAAGGAAGAAAACAAACAACCCTATTAAAAAGTTGACAAAAGATATGAATAGATACTTCAAGAAGAAAACATATGAGCAGCCAACAGATACATGAAAAAATGCTCAGCCTCACTAATCATTAAAGAAATGCAAATTAAAACCATACTGAGATACCACCTAACTGCAGTCAGGGTGGTCATCATCAATAACTCAAAAAACAGCAGGTGTTGGAGAAGATGTAGGGAAAGGGAATGTTTCTACATTGTTGGTGGGAGTGTAAACTAGTATAACCTCGGTGGAAAACAGTGTGGCGATCTCTAAAAGAAATAGAAATCGACATTCCATACAACTCAGCAATCCCTCTTCTGTGAATATACCTGGAGGAACTGACATCACTCTATAAGAAAGATATTATTAGCTCACACATGTTTATTGCAGCATTATTCACGATAGTAAAAACATGGAACCAACCATGCTGCCCTTTGAAAGTGGACTGGATAAAGAAAATGTGGCACATATACATGATGGAATATTATGCAGCCATTAAAAAAATTATGGGCTTCGCAGCAACTTGGATGGATTTAGAGTCTCAAATACTCAGTGATTTATCACAGAAACAAAGAACTGAGTATCACATGTACTCACTCATAAGCGGACCCTGAACATTTATCATAATACTATAAGAAAAGGATTGGCAGCAGTGGGACACTGTGAGGGGAGGGGAGGCACATAACATCAATAAGGGTACCCACACTTTACCTGTATGATGACTACATATGTACCTAACCCTGAATTATACCCCATGTGTTTAAAATAAAAAAAATTAAAAACAAAAGAAAAAAAGGAGAATGTTACAGCTATTCGTCATCCTTATGTAACATTCTTTCCCTTCATTGAGAGTCTATGGAATGGTAGATGTTCTGTAAAATTATTTTAGCATTCTTTACATGGGTTTATTTGCTACAATCACTTTCTGATTCCCACCAATTTCACTAAATCTCTGTTTTATAATTTCACCTTCAAGTTGTACCTCACATTCAAAATGTAACTTGTTGTACATGTTTCTATGACTTGTATTGAAAAAAATTAAGAATGAGTGTTATCATGTAAACTTAAAAATTTTAACCAACTACTGATTGCTAATATTAGTGTTTGCATGTATTTGCATTTATTACATTTCAATTATTAGATGCTAAGTTTGTGGGAAGTAAGGGTTTCATTTTTAAATGGTCAAAACAACGTAAAAAATATTATTCACTGTAAAGCTTTTTAAAAATAAATAAAAGCTATTGACATATAAATCACAGAAATATGTCTAGATAATTCCAAGTTTTTAGAAAATATTTACTCAAAAATACTTCTGTTTGATTTTTTGCCAGTTTGACAGAAAATATGCATTCTTAAAAAGTTCTTCCACACATTAAAAAAAATAGATTATTGCATATCTTGAAGTTAAAATTTGTAATAGATAAAAAGTTTTTCTGGTAAGGAGGAATTAGTTGCTAATGAACCGCATCTTGTTGATGAGAAACAGAGTTGAACCATTTTGAGTCCTTATGAAAGCTGGGGGTTAATGTTTAAAATAATTGAAGGGAAGATGGAGCTTTTTTTCCAAAGTCATAAAAAGCAATAATTGCGATGACACACCACAGTATGCATTTTATACTGTTGAATGATGGCAGCTTCACATTTGGCTCCATGCCTCAGAGGCCTAGCACACCCAGGGAGCATTGTAAAAGCTGTCTAACGCACACCCTGGCGTGTGTGTGCCCTCTTTTACAATGAGCAATAATTTTCAAGGAACATGCAGTACCTATGAGGAAGTTTTTTCAGAAGACAAGATGTAAATCACTAGGAGTAAAGCCCCTTTGTATAATATTTTCGCTAATAAGTAAATAAGTAACAATCCTGGTTTGACATATACAAACAAAAAGTGATTTATATACCATTTGAAAATTTTTGTTGACATTTTTGGACTCTAAACAACTGATGATGGTAAGATGATAAAGATTTGAGTATCAAGTATCTGCATGAATAAGTCCATAATCTTGAAAATGGTTTTCTACACTTTTCAGTCTAGACTCATTCAATTGCCATATGTAATACCATATTTTTCAAGCAAGAATAAGTTGCTTTCTTTTGGGAAGCAATGTTATTTCAACTATCGAAGAATTGCTAATACTTCTTAGATTTAATATTTTTCCAAATCAGGATACAGAAAACGTGTTGAAGTCCATACATTATACCAAAATACATTATCCTGTAAATACTTGTGGAATTTTGACATGGTTTGACTTCGTAAACAAAGAACAAGAAATCTGATTATCTTGGACAATTTTTTTTTCTTTAACATCTGTGTGGACCATCTACAACATTCATAAGACTGAAACATCTAACAGGTGGGTGGGGTATTACTTCTTTAAAAACATAAATACAAAATTAGATAAGAGAGTGAATAATTTGAGGAAAAAATCACAGTGAATCACTGGAGACAAGGTGACATTCTCCTTAGATGCCTTGCAGCAATTAATCAAGAAAATTTATGTAGAAATGCTTCCTGATTGCAACCTGGCTTCCCTTCCACACTTGGAACTCTCTACAACTTCCAGCATCTCTGAGTGCTCAAGGTCCTGGGCAAAAGTATAAGTCTTTGAAGCTTACACTTTATTAGTTTCGTGATAGCTTTACCTCTGCTAAACATGTTTAATATCGATGAAAAAAAATGTGGTAAGAAGTATTGTTTCTGACCCTGCCCCCTTCAGAGTTAATAATTCTAGATTGAATTTAAGATTTGGGGCAATAGTTGGAAGAAGGTTTAGAGCCCACACTTAGAAAAAAATTATTTGAATGTTTTATTTTATTTTTACATATAAATTTATAATTGTTTATTTTGTTTTTTAGTTCAATAGCTTTAGAAGTGCAAGTAGTGTTTGGTTACATGAATGAAGTGTAAAGTTGCGAGGAAGTCTGGGGTTTAAGTGTACCCATCACCCAACTAGTGCACATTGTACCTGATAGGTGACGTTTCGTCCCTCACCCGCCTTCCACCTTCGGAATCTCCAAAGCCCTTAATACCATGCCTTTTTAGACCCATAGCTTAGCTACCACTTATGAGAACATGTGGTATTTGGTTTTCCATTCCTGAGTTACTTAACTTAGGATAATGGCCTCCAATTCCATTCAAGCTGCTACAAAAGAAACTATTTCATTCTTTTTATAGCTAAATAGTATTCCATGGTATATAGGTTTGTGAACTTGCCACCGTGCGTTTATGTTGTCAGCATTGTACAAACAGCTCAGTAAGGCTTCATAATCTTAGTATATCAGTGTCTCACAGTTGTGTTCATTTTGATGTGTGGTGGTATCTTGCTGAGTGGTGTTCATTATTGTAGTTGTGTGTTTTTGTGAGTGGTTGCAAGAACATCAGAGCTTGAATGACAGCAATGAACAAACATTAAATTTCTTTTCAAACTTGTCAAGAGTAGAAATGAAATCAGGGACATGTTAGTCCAAGTTTATGGGGATAATGCCATGAAGAAAATGGCAGTGTACAAATGGATTACACTTTTTTCTGAGGGGAGAGAAAGCATCACTGATGAAGAGAGGTCAGGAAAGCCAGTATTGAGCAGAAGCGATGAAAACATTGCAAAAATTCATTGAATTGTGTGTCAAAATCATTGGCAGACTGTGAGAAGCATAGCAGAGAAGCATAGCAAATAATCATTGACAAAGTTAGAAAAATCTTTTTTTTTTTTTGAGTTGGAGTGTCACTCTGTTGCCAAGGCTGGAATGCAGTGGCACACTCACAGCCACCGCAACCTCGACCTGTTGGGCTTAGGTGATCCTTCCACCCCAGCCTTCCAAGTAGCTGGAACCACAGGTATGTGTCACCACACCTAGTTAATTTTTTGATTTATTGTGGAGATGAAGTCTCACCATGTTGTTCAGGCTGGTCTTGAACCCCTGAGCTCAGGCAATCCTTTCATCTCCGCCTCCCAAAGTGCTGGGATTACAGGCTTGAGCCACCGCGCCCAGCCAGGAAAATCTTAACTGAAAATCTTGGCATGAGAAAGGTGTGTGTGAAACTGGTCTTGAGGGAGCTCTTGCATCATGACAATGCACTAGCTCACACATCACTGTCTGTGAGGGATTTTTTTAAGCCAGTAAACGAATAACTGTATTGGAATACCCCCTAGTCCCCTAATCTGGCTCCCAATGATTTTTTCTTTACCCAATGATAAAGGAAATATTGAAAGGAAGACATTCAATGATCAAGGGTAATATGACAACAGCTCTAATGGCCGTTCCAGAAAAAGAGTTCCAAAATTGTTTTGTTGGGTGGAGTAGGCACTGAGGTCAGTGCATAGCTTCCTGAGAGAAGTACTTTGAAGGTGACCATAGTGATATTCAGCTATGAGGTATGTGGCACTTTTTCTAGGATGAGTTTGCAAACTTAATTGTCAGAACCTGTTTATCCATGACATTTTATCTACTGATTGGTTGGTGGGCACTTAGGTTGATTCCATATCTTTACAATTGTGAATAGTGCTATAGTAAACATACGAGTGCAGGTGTCTTCTTTGTATAACAACTTATTTTCCTTTGTATCAGTAGTTGAATTGCTGAATAGAATGGTAGATCTACTTTTGGTTATTTGCAAAATCTCCAAACTGTTTTCCACAGAGTTTGTACTAATTTACATTTCCACCAACAGTGTATAAGCATTCCTTTTTCATTGCGTCTGAGCCAACTGGATGTTTTATTTCATAATCTTGGTTTTATGCTTTATTCTCTTACATGCTATTGACTGGGAGAAATTAATGTACAGATATGGAAGCAATCCATGCTTTAGAGAACTCTTACTCTAGAGCAAAATGGGAATTAGAACTCTTGAAAGCATTCTTATTCTTAGCAATCCAGAATGTGCACATTCATGTATAATTTCACAATTATAATAGCAACAGATGCACATAATAAGTGTTTGTAATTCCTTTCAATGAACTCTCTAGAAATTCAGATGCCCTAAACACATTTAGAAGGGATTAAAACTCTGTGAAGACTTTTAATAAAACAGACTCATAGGACTGGACTCTATGCTAAGGAGTCAGTTTAGCACATTACTACTAGGTAAGACTGTACCTACAGAATCCAAGAAGAATGACTGTCATCTCACCCTGAACATGATTTGCACCAAAGGGTCAGATCCTCAAGAATCTCTTTTCGCTCTTCCTTGTTTGTTCATTGCTGTTCAGACTGACTTACTTTTGCTAATTCATTTCCATGTCTTTCTACTCCCCACTATTCTTTAGGGTAGATACATTTAAGTAACAGCCTGAAAGAGGTGAATTTTTTTACAGTTGTGGTATATCATCAACAAGAAAAATTTCTGAAACCCCCATATTCTTCTCTAGAAAAAATACTTGGTGTTAATTTTATTCTTCATCTGAGGGATTTTTCAGATATTCATTTCACCATTCTCTGCAACTAATAATTTTCTCATTTCTGTCATAAGCACTCTATGGGCTCTATCATTTTCAACTCTAGTGCTTGCACGGTGGCCTTTCCTAATATTCAGAAGCCCTCTCAGAGACTGTTAAATCAATAGTGCGTTTTTCAGCTGATGATTAGAGCCACTTGGGGGTAGAAGAAAAGCAGAAGCTGCACTGAGAAAGAAGAGGAGAACACAACTTGGAGTGTTCAGGGTGTATATTCCTTTTTCTGTCTAGTAAAATGGAAATCACTAAATTCTCAAGTTCAATATAGACTAGAGCTAGCAAGAAATCATTCATTCATTCAACAAGTATTTTTTGAGTGCATATTGAGCACCACCTCTAGGTGGTAGATACAGTAGTAAATGAAATGGAAAAATTCCTCTCATGTTACAGCTTATATTTTAGGTGAGATGGTTGGGAGATAGAAAACTGAGTAAATATTCTTTAATAATACATTAAAAGATAAGTGCTTTGGAAGAATAAGAGAGGATATCAGAATAGGAAGAGCTTCAGGGCGGAGGTCAACAGCAAAAATTTGAATCAGATAATGAAAGAGGGACATTTGTGCAAAAACTCCAAGAAGGTAGAGAATAAGTCATGCAGTTATTGAAGAGAAGAGAGAAGGGAAATCCAGTGCACAGAGCTGAAGCAGGAGTATGTCCCAGATGTTCCAAGGAAAGGCAAGAATATTAGTGTGGTAGGAATGAAGAGTAGATGAGATCATAGGAAAAAAAATGTCAGAGTGAGTAGATCCTTTGTAGTCTGTTGTAGGAAATTAAGCTTTACTCTGAGTTAAATAAAAAAAGAAAAAAGTGAGGCCTGAATACTAGTCACATTAGCACAAGTGTAGAATTGGCAGTCACAGGGCACTACCAGGGGAAGAAGGGAGGGAGGAAGGTGGGGGCACGTGACAACACAAAGGGTACCTGGCCCACTACCAGGGGGAGTGAGGGCCAGTTAGATGTCCAAACTTCACCTGCATGCAGCCTACTTATGTAGTTAATCCTCAGTTGTACCCCACATCTCTATAATAAACTGAAAAATTTTAAAAATCAAATCATACAGCCTTGAAAGCTGGAGATAGGATTTCCTTCTGAAGCAGAGAATAAATTTATTTCCTGATTAGGAAAATTAAGAAAATATCCTCCCCTAGGCAAAGTTTGCTCAAGTTTTCTAGGAACCCCCTTATAAGGTTGGGTTTTCCTAAATTCAAGATTTCTCTGCTGTGACACAAAGCCACTGTTGGTGCAGCATCTAGCATCTATCTATATGGTCTGCATCACTCCTATGGGACCTGGACAAAAGGAGCTGGTGTGAACATAAAGCTTGGGCTACCTGCTGTACCACGAGTAATAAAGTTTTTGTCTTTGGAAACAAAAGAAAGAAAACATCAGATGGTTTTGAGTTGAGAAGTGGCACCATCTGACATTTTTCAAAAAGTATCACTCTGCTACGGTGTTTTGAGTAGGATACAGGAAGCAAGGGCAAAGCCTGGCAGAGATTATTACTATAATTCAGACAAGAGATGATGGTGACATGGATCAGGGTGGAACCATCAGAGGAACAGGGGTTATATTTCAGAAGTATTTTGAAAGTAGAGCAAATAGAATTTGTTTGATGGATTGAATATGAAGGATAAAGAGGAACAGATGACTGCAAGATTCTTAATCTGAACAATTGAAAAAATTGTCTAAAATAGGGAAGACTGCATGTACAGCATATTTTGACAAGGACAATCAGGAAATGAATTTTTGACATTACTTTGAGGTGCTTACTGTTCAACCGAGTGGAGATGTCACGTAGAAAGCTCTATGGATGAGGCTTGAGTTTAGAGGTCAAGATTGGGAAGTGTCAGATTATGGATAAGTATTTAAAGCCAGGTGATTGTAAGAGCTCACCAAGTGAGCAAACAGAGAATTTCAAAGATTAAGAAGGCTGAGCCCTGGCATACTCTGGTGTTTAGAAGTCAGGTAGATAATTAAAAAACTAGCAAAGAAGATTGAATTGGAGTCGGCAGTAAGGTAGGAAGCAAGACAAAAAAGTGGGTATTGAGCAAGAAAGAATGGGATGGTTTAGTCACACACATTCTAGAAAAAACATTTATTGGGGGGAATCTGGAAAAAGGTGCAATGCCAGGTTCCCATCATATTCTGGGGTAGTGCACAGGGATCCAGAAGGACTGGCTGTTGTATTCCTGGTGTAGAACACCAGCCCTTGGGCTGTAGGCCTGGAAAGTAGCATGACTAGGAAAGCCTAACTGTTCTAATGATGTCTTCAGGGCCTAAGATCCAAGACTGTGGTCTTATTTGTAAAATGTGACATGGGCCCCCAGCTTTTATGTGTGTGATAACCAGGGAGAATTTGTAGACAGAAAAGGAGTTGGTGGGCCACAAGGGAATGGAAGAAAGAGCATTTACTAGACACCATAGGAAAAAAGCAAAGATGCGTGTATGTGCATAAGCTCAAACAAGGAGCAAAGAGGAACAAAAGGTAAACTGATAAAAGAAATAACGCGAGAAGATATAGCCATCATTAAAACTGATGTCCTCTCTCCTCTAAAGACTCTATTTGCTTCCATGGTTTTAATTCCCAGCTATGTTCAGATGACTTACCTTTCATACCTGCCATTGGAGGCCATGGGCACCTCATCTTCAGTATGCTCAGAATTGAACTCACTCTTATCCCATCCCATCATCACCACCAACACCCCCAAGGGTATTTCGCTTTCTGTGTTCTCTGACTTTCTGTTCTGTGGTCTAACAGGCAGTTTCTACTTCTAGACTGTAGATTAGGTTCAGGGCTGTTCTGGGAGTTTCATTATGGGACTCAAACTGAAAGGGTCAGTGGCTACCTCAGCCATGTTTGCCTCTTGGTGGAGGTAAGAAGCATCCAGAAGGGTGAGTGGATGTATGTAATGTCTCAAGTTCTAAACTCAAATTGAGCATATGGCCATTTTGCCCACATACCATTGACCAAGGCGAGTCACAGGGATAAGGCCGACATTGACTGGTGGTGAAAGCTACTCCTCCTACGGAGAAGGAATGCATGGAGAGAGTGAACATTTCCTGAATATAATGTAATCTTTCATGGCCCCACCCTCCACACTACCCGCCTTATTTTTCTTGACTCCTTTTCCTTCCTCATGTCCACCAACTAGTCTAAAATGCATTCCTAGCAGCATTGCTTATCTCTCCAGACTCATCTATTATTTTTATCTTCTCACTGCTTGTTTTCCCCTGTGCTCTCTCATGCTCAACTTTTTAAAAACCTACCTCAAAAGTGGGAATAGAGACCTCCACTCTCGGATTCCAAAATTACATTTGGGGATTTTATTATCCATCCTTCAACTCAGCACCTTTAGTGAGCACTCGACAATGCTGCACTGTTACATCATAGCATTACCATCATCTTAGTTTATGTTAATTGAATATTTATTATACATTAGGGCCCTGAGCTAAGCGTTTGACGTATATTATGCCCCCATTTAATCCCTACAACTAGAAAGTAGGTACTATTAGTTCTTCCCTCCCCGCTTTTTTTGAGTCAGAGGGCTCATTCTGCTACCTAGGTTGGAGTGCAGTGGCATGATCATGGCTCACCACAGCCTTGACTTCCTGGGCTCAGGAAATCCTTCTACCTCAGCACCCTGAGTAGCTGGGATTACAGATGCATACCACTACACCCAGCAAATTCTTTTATTTTTTCTTTTCTTTTCTTTTTGTTTTTGTTTGAGTTGGAGTCTCACTCTGTCACCCAGGCTGGAGTACAGTAGCATGCTCATGGCCACCCTGGTGTCGACCTGCTGCTGGTCTCTGGCGATCCTTACACCTCAGCCTTCTGAGTAGCCGGAACTACAGGCACGTGCTACCATGCCCAGCTAATTTTGTTTAATTTGTTGTAGAAATGAGGTCTTGCCAAGTTGCCCGGGCTGGTCTTGGACCCGCGGGCTGAGGCAATCCACTTGCCTCAGCCTCCCAAAGTGCTGAGATTACAGGTTGAGCCACCGAGTCCAGTCTATTATTATTATTATTTTATTTTATTTTTAAAAATAGAGATGAGGTCTCACTATGTTGCCCAAGCTGGTCTCAAACTCCTGGTCCCAAAAAATCCTCTTGCTTCAGCCCCCCAAAGTGCTGAAATTGCAGGCATAAGCCACTGCACCAGGTCTCCCCAATTTTTTTGAAGGGAAATTAAGGTTAGAGCTAATATATTCTTTAGAGTCGCAGTGATGATTTGTGGACAAGACACATAAGTTTTTTTAAATTGACAATAATTGTACATAGTTATGGAGGTATTTTTAATGTGTTTGGTGGCCATTTGTATGTCTTCTTTTGAGAAGTGGCAGTTCATATCATTGCCTGTGTTTCTGAGGCCTTATTAAAAAAATCTTTTCCCAGACCAATGTCCTAGAGAATTTCCCCAATGTTTTCTTCTAGTATTTTTAAAGTTTGGGGGCTTACATTTGGGTCTTTGCTCCATTTTGAGTTTGTTTTTATATAAAATGAGAGAGGTCTAGTTTCATTCTTCTGCATATGAATATCCAGTTTTCTCAGCACCATTTATTGAAGAGATTGTCCTTTCCCAAGTGAGTGTTCTTGGCACCTTTGTAAAAAATCAGTTGACTATAGATATGCAGGTTAATTTCTGGGTTCTCTGTTCTATTCTCTATTCTAAGTTCTCTATTTTATTTCAGTGGTCTGTGTGTCTGTTTTTATGACAGTACCATACTGTTTTGTTTATTACATCTTTGTAGCGTATTTTGAGGTCTGTTAATGTGATGCCTTCAGCTTTGTTCTTTTTGCTTAGGGTTGTTTTTGACTATGCGAGGTCTTCTGTGGTTCCATACAAATTTTAGAACTTTTTACTATTTCTGTGAAGAATGCCATTGATATTTTGATAGGAATTGCATTGAATTTGTAGATTGCTTTGAGTCGCATTTTCATTTTAAGATGGAGATCTTACTCCATCTCCCAGACTGGTGCACTCTGTTATGCTCCTGGAAGCCTCAACCTGCTGGGCTGCCATGATCCTTCCGCTTCAGCCTTCTGAGTATCTGGAACTACAGGCATGTGCTACCACACCTGAGTAATTTTTGATTTATTGTAGAGATGAGGTCTCACCAATTTGCCTGGGTGGGTCTCGAGCCCGCGGGTTCAGGCAATCCACCCACCTCAACCTCCCAAAGTGCTGGGATTACAGGCTGAGTCACTGAGCCCGGTCAATATTAACTCTTCTAATCCATGAGCATGAATATCTTTCCATTTTTTTGGTATCTCTTCAATTTCTTTCCTCAGTGTTTTATAGTTCT
>CAUYQG010214250.1:0-15214 GCA_963574415.1 Tarsius wallacei | reverse complement strand
GAGTGAGACTCCAACTCAAAAAAATAAAAAATTTAAAAATAATAATAAAAAAAAGGATCAAGGGTCTTCAGGTGGGGTCTGATTGGAGTTCAGACTCCCGCCTGGGTGAGGGTTTCAGATTGCATCGGTTATCCATGTGGCTGCTGTCTGCACAACCTGGCCCGTAACTGACCCCTAGCCTGTATGGCTATCTGGAGACTGGCAGCTGTCGCCCAGGCATTGCAGAGCTGGACTTGCCCGGCTTCACCCTGCCCATCCTCCCGCACCTTCCTAGATGCCATCAGCACAGCACAGCCCGAGGTCAGGGTCAGGAATGGAGAGATTCTGCCCTCTCTAACAACCTAGCCCACTGCAGAAAGTCACTTCGTTGGTTATCCGAGTCTCTCATAAAGCCTCTGTCCTTGGGCAAGACCCCGCATTGCTGAGACACACCCGCTCCCAGCCCAGCCAGGGCAGGGAAGGGCTGCTCTGGGAACGCGTCACAATGTAGGAGGCCAAATATGCTGAAGTTGTCCCTTCAGGCCTCCCAGAGAGCTGGCTACAAAATGGTTTCTGCCCTCCTGAGGCTTGTTCCACTGTTTCTCTTTCCTCTTGTCTAATCACAGAAGGGCATCCTTTCTCACTCAGATCCCTGACTGCTTCCTTTGTCTACACAGCTGATCTTTGGAGTTAAAATCTCCATAAAATGAGGGTTGTGCCATTTACCAGGAGTCTGGTAAAGTCCCATCAGACAGGAGGGGCAAACCCAGACTGGACTGCAGCTATCAGATAGCCCTGTGTGTGCTGTCTTCAGTCTTCCTCCATCTCGAAGGCTGGCAGCGTCCACTCCTTGGGTGGGGTGTATGATCACACTGAAGATGAAACCTCCAGACTGTCCCGGAATGTTAGCTACGCAGGGAATGGGGCGTGGGAAGAGGCAAGGCAAGAAAGGAAAGCCCCCTGCTCTCAGGGAGCATCTAATAGCCGCCAGTCAGGAGAGACAGCCCTCTTGGTGGGACTGAGCTTTCAGATGTCACACTTGGGTATTAGGTATGGGGGTGACTTCAGGAAGAAGTGCTTGTTGGGTGAGCCTGGTGCTTCAGAGGGCTTAGGTCTTGTTAGGGAGCTGCGAGGGCCCACTGTGCTGAGGAGGGGACCAGGTTCATGTCCTTCTGCTGGGAACCCCCAGATTCAGGTCAGGGTTTGCTACAGACTGACTGGATTCATTTGCAATGCAGAGATTCAGGCAACAAAAAGAAACCAGAGGAAACCAAGAATTGTCCCTCTTTCTTTCTGTCATCGTCCGAGAAACTTTGTAGTCACGGCCATTGGCTGATTTTTTCCCCAAGCTACTTCTCTTTTTTTTATTGAGTTTTGTTTATTTATTTTTAGATTCTGGGTTGTTTTTTTTTTTTTTTGAGTTGGAGTCTCACTCTGTCACCCAGTCTGGAGTGCAGCAGCATGCTTCTGGCCACTGCAGCCTCGACCTGCTGGGCTCAGGCGATCTTTCTGCCTCAGTCTTCCAAGTAGCTGGAACTACAGGCATGTGCTACCACGCCCAGATAAATTTTTGATTTATTGTAGAGATGAGTTCTCACCATGTTGCCCAGGCTGGTCTTGAACCCGCGAGCTCAGGCAATCCTCTCGCCTTGGCCTCCCAAAGTGCTGGGATTATAGGCTTGAGCCACCGTGCCTGGCCAGATGATGGCTTTTATTTCAACTTTTAAGATTTATCTTATTGCAATATTTTTTTTTAATGAAAATCGTCCTTTAATGGATTTTTATCATGCTTAGAGTAAAACTGGCATCATCCTGTGGACCACTGGGTCCTCGCCACATGGCCATCTTTCCACCCTCCCACACCAAGTTCCCAGGTTCTAGAAGCAGCCTGCATTCCTTGGCTTGTGGACCCTTCCTCTAGCTTCAGAGGCAGCAATGGTCTTGAACTCCCACTTTCTGGTTCTCTGTGGCTTTTATAGATTCTAGTGACTACATTGGCCAACCCAGATAATCTGGGATGATCTTCTTATCTCAAATATCCTTAACTTAATTACATGTGCAAAGTCTTTTTTGCCCTATAAGGGAATGTATGTGCAGGTTCCAGAGATTTAGGATAGGGGCATCTTTGGGGGACCTTATTTGAGCTATCACATGTGTTGATCTACTTTAAATTGTAAACATAGTCTCATCTCTTAGATTAATCACAGCTCTGAACTTGATTTCATGTTAAATCTTCTCCACCCCAGCCAGGACCTCTGGGGCTTGTCCCCAGCAGGCGGACAGGCAGGGACATTACTCTGTTTCCTATACGTCACCTTCTTGAGATGGTCACTCCCACAACAGCAGGGACTTTTTTTTTTGTTCTTAGAGTCTTTATTACCTAGAATGGACATAATCTTTTCTCAATAAATATTTGGCCAGTGAACATTGAAGGAGACACATTGTGCTGACACAACTCTGTTATTCTTTTAATTGAGATATAATTTACTACAATAACATTCACTTTTTATAAGTGTATAGTTGAGTGAGTTTTTTTTTCAGTTGGAGTCTCACTCTGTCGCCCAGACTGGAGTGCTGTGGCCGCTCCCGGCCACCGCAGCCTCGACCTGCTGGGCTCCGGCGATCCTTCCGCCTCAGCCTTCCAAGTAGCTGGAACTACAGGCGCACGCTACCACGCCCGGCTAATTTTTTTTTATTTATTGTAGAGATGAGGTCTCGCCAAGTTGCCCAGGCGGGTCTCAAACCCGCGGGCTCAGGCAATACACTCACCTCAGCCTCCCAAAGCGCGGGATTACAGTCTGAGCCACCGAGCCCGGCCAGTTGAGTGACTTTTAATACCATTCACAAAGTTAAACATCAATTAGCACCACTACTAATTCCAGAACATTTCCACCACCCCAGAAAGAAACCTTGTTCCTATTAGCAGCCCCTCCCCACATAAATGGGATCCCACAATGTGACCATCTTTTGTGCCTGGCTTCTTTCACTTGGCATTGTTTTCTTTTCTTTTCTTTTCTTTTCTTGAGTCAAAGTCTCACTTTGTTGCCCAGGTTGGAGTGCAGTGATATGCTCACAGCCAGAGCCTTGACCTTCTGGGCTCAAGCGATCCTCCTGCCACAGCCTTCCAAGTAGCTGGAACTACAAGCACGTGCCACCATGCCTGGCTAATTTTTTTGATTTATTGTAGAGATGAGGTCTCATTATGTTGTCCAGGCTGGTCTCAAACCCATGGGCTCAGGCAATACTCTTGCCTCCACCTCTCAAAGTGTTGGGATTACAGGCGTGAGCTACTGTGCCCGGTTGGCATTGTTTTGGAGGTTCACCCATGTTGTATCATGTATGAGCTCTTCATTTCTTTTTCTTTTCTTTTTTTTTTTTTTTTTCATTCAAGGTCTTACTCTGTTACCTAGGCTGGAGTGCAGTGGCATGATCATGACAATCGTGGCTCATGGCAGTCTTGATCTCCTGAGCTCAGGCAAGCCTTCTACCCCAGCATCCCTGGTAGCTGAGATTACAGGCACACACCACCATGCCAGGCTAATTTTTTAATTTTGTTTTTCTGTAGAGATGAGATTTTGCTTTGTTGCCCAGGCTGGTCTCAAACTTCTGGGCTCAAGCAATTCACCCGTCTTGTCCTCCCAAAGTGTGGGATTACAGTTGTGAGCCACCATGACTGGCCATTTATTTATTTATTTATTGAGTTGGGGGGTCTCACTGTCGCCCAGACTGGAGTACAGTGGCATGATCACAGCTCACTGCAACCTTGATCTCCTTGACTCAGGCAATCTTGCCTCAGCCTCCCAAGTAGCTGGGACTATAGGTGTTTGTCACTACTGCCAACTAATTTTTTAATTTTTTTGTAGAGATAAGGTCTCACTGTGTTACCTAGGCTGGTCTTGAATTCCTATGTTCAAGCAATTGTCTTGCCTCAGCCTCTCAAATACTAGGATTACAGGGGTGACCCACCACACCCAGACTTGGGGCACTAATCCCTCATGATCTCTTTACCTCTCAAATACTCCATCTCCTAACACTATCACCTTAAGGATTACGATTTCAATAGTAATTTTTTTGGGGGGGGCACAAACATTTGGACCATAGCAAATGAGAACTGAAAAATGCTGTCAGACAGAACTGCAGGTAGAATTTCTAATTCCGTGGTTTTATCAAGAGTGAATCCTGCTGGGTGTGGTGGCTCATGCTTTTAATCCCAGCACTTTGGGAGGCTGAGTCAAGAGGATTGCTTGAGTCCAATAGTTTGAGACCAGACATAGCGAGACCCTGTCTCTATTAAAAAAATTTTTAAAAAGTGAGTTCTGTTTAGATACAGTCTCAAAAATGATAGCCACTCTCACTAGGATAAGTATAATCAAAATTATAAAATAAGTTTGGCAAAGATATGGAAACATTCAAACCCTTGTATATTGCTTGGTGGGAATATCAAATGGTACTGCCTCTGTGGAAAACAGTTTGGCAGTTCCTCAAAAATTTAAACATAAAATACAATCTGACCTAGCAATTCCGCTCCTAGGTATATACCCCCAAAAATTGAAAACAGGAACTCAAACAAATACTTGTACACGCATGTTCATAGCAGCACCATTCACAGTAGCCAAAAAGGTGGAAACAACCTAAATGTCCACTGATGGATGAATGGATCAACATAATGTGGTCCTTCCATACAATGGAATATTATTCAGCCATACAAGGGAGACTGACACAGGCTACAATGTGGATGAACCTCGAAGACATCATGCTCAGTGAAAGAAGTCAGTCACACAGGGCCTCATGGCATATATTTCCATTTACATGAAGAGTCCAGAAGAGGCAAATCTATGGAGACAGAAAGTAGATTAATGGTTGCCAGGGGCTGGGAGTGGGGGAATGAGGTCTCTTTTTAGGATAATGAAATGAGGATGAGGTCTCCTTCTGTGATGATGAAAACATTTTGGAACTAGATAGCGGTGGTAGCTGCACACCATGGTGAATGTACTAGATGCCACTGAATTGTTCAAAAATAGTTAATTTTATGTTATGTGAATTTTACCTCAATAAAAACAGCCCACCTCAGCAGCATGAGAAAACTCTCTAGAGGGGTTTTGCTCTGTGTACATTTTCCTGACCTTTCCCGAACATGGGAGCTGTTCTAGCAGTTCCGTGACAGGCCTCTCAGCCCTCCAAGTCGTGCCACCATTGTCTTGTCTCCTAGCACCATCCTGCTGTACCGCATCATGGCGTGGGGCCTGGCCACCCTGCTCTGCGTGGAGGGCGCCGCCATGCTCTACTACCCCTCCGTGTCCAGGTAAGCCAAGATCCCAGCACCCCAGGAGGTTCAGTCCCCGGCCCATCGTGTGCTCTCTTGCAAGGCCCTGACCCACAAAGTGGGTGCCTTGGAGGTCAGCCACTGGGCCACAGCTGAGACCCAGAGAGCTCACAGAACCTTGCAACTTTGAGCCGTATTCCTGGCCTCCACCTTTCTCGTTCGTGTGTGTAGGTTCCTGTGCACACATGCATGTACACAGAGCTTGTGCTGTGTCCCCTTCCACGTGAGTCTGCCTACAGAGCTATAGGTATTGGTGCAGCTTCCTCACACTCATTCTTTGATTTTTATTCTTCAAGCTTCCTCCAGGGAGCAGGTAAGTTTAACATCCTAAGAATGGGATCAAGATGATGTGGAGAAAGAGAGGGGAACCCTGGGAGGAGCAAATTCGATGCCTCTGCTTCCTATACTTTGTATTGTTCTGAACACAGATGCAGGGAGATGTGGCTACTGGAATTGTCTTAGGCAGTTCCTCAAGTTTAAAATCCCATTCATGCAACCAGTTGCAAAGCCTTACAGTCCCTCCAAGGATATATACTCTAACTTCCAGTGGAAAACTAGAGAACAGAGGTGGACAGTGTCTCAGTATGCGATCTTAGGGCTGTGTAGAACAGGGATCAATACAGTACAGCCCTTAGGACAACCTGGCCCTCCGTCTGGTTTTGTAAATAAAGTTTTATTGGAACACAACCACACCCATTTGTTTATATCTTGTCTGTGACTGCCTTTGCATTACAGCATCAGAGTTGAGAAGGTGCAACAGAGACCACAGTGTAGCCCAGGAAGCTGAATATATTTGCTGTCTATCCTTTTACAGAAAAAGTTTGCCAGCCCAGGGTATGGGTCATTTCTCATGCTGCTTTTTTTTTTTTTTTTTGGCTTCTTGCAGCTTCTCAATTAGATGTTTCTAAATTGGTGTTGCTTTGTCAACCAGGGATCTCTGGGTAGATCCATCTATATGGTCTGCTTTCCTGGAGAACGTCAGAAGGACAGATGAGTGTCCTAACATATAACAGCATGCACTTAATTGGAAAGAGGGTTGCCAAGCACAGTTGCTCATGCCTGTAATCCCAACACTTTGTGAGACCAAGGCAGGAGGACTGCTTGAGCCCAGGAATTCAAGACCAATCTGGGCAACATAACAAGACACCATCTCTAAAAAAACAAAACAAAAACAAAAAAGGGAGAGTTTCTGTTACCCTCATCTGTGACACCCTGGAGACTCCTGGCAAAGTTGCATCTGAGCCTAAGGGTGCCATTGCTGCAGGGCTGGAGGTGTACCAGGGTCTTCAGGGGCTGCTCCTTTGAAGCATCTTAACCCTTAATGACCCAGACTTCCCAGCATTCTTTGGGCTCACAACCTTACTCTCCTATTGGTTGTTTACCTTCTGCCTCTGCATCACAGTCACTTCTCTTCCTCCTTCTGTTTCCCTTTCTCCCCTCCAGCCTTTCCAGGCTGTATATTAGCCTTGACAGCTGAAGGTGGATACGCCTATTAAAAGAAGGCAGGTGCCTTCCAGGGTGGTAGCCTCCTAAGGCGGCATAGTATCCTTCCTATTGCAAAAGGAGATGGGTATTACGTTCTCCTACCTGATTTTTTTTTTTTACATTTTCTGCCATTTCCCCCCTCCTGTTTGACCACTCCATGAATGTGAAAACCGCAGCGCTTTCATTCATTTGTGTCACCACATTCTCCATGTCCACAAGGTTGTTTGGTCATCTGCTTTTCTGTCTCTCTCTTTTCTTTGGCCCGAACAGTCTTGTCCCTTTTGCTTTCTGTTCTCTTTTTCCTCCAGGCTATTTCACTTCTCTTCTACATGATGCACTTCTTCTTCTTTTTTTTTTGAGTCGGAGTCTTACTCTGTCGCCCAGGCTGGAGTGCAGTGGCATACTCATGGCCACCACAGCCTCAAACTTCTGGGCTCAGGCAATCTTTCTGCCTCAGTCTTCCAAGTAGCTGGAACTACAGGCGCGTGGTACCACACCTGGCAAATTTATTTATTTATTTGTTGTAGAGACAAGGTCTCCCCATGTTGCCCAGGCTGGTCTCAAACCTGTGGGCTCAGGCAATCCTCGCCTCTGCCTCCCAAAGTGCTGGGATTACAGATGTGAGCCACTGCACCTGGCACGTGATGCATTTCTTAGTTGATGGTTCTTACCTTGGTAACATACATATGTGGGGTTCTCTCCCCTACCCTGTGGGGACTGATGATTCCAATGATCTGTTGATAGAAATCCTTGTCCTTCTCTCCAACAAGAACCTCTGAAAAGATTGCTGTCTGTAACCACAAGGACAAATGTCCTTTGAAATAGGCAGCTGGCAGATTGTGAGTTGCTCCGGGAGAGGGGCTGGATCTTGTTCATGTCATTGACCAAAGCCATATATTAAGTACTGAAACCCTAACTAGTTAAGGGAGTACCTTTGTCTTTCCTTGACTTGCATGTTTTTTCCTTGAACAGACTGAGTGCAGGGAGTCCCCCATCCCAGAGTGTCCTTTCCTTTTTGACCTTTTCCCAGCAGGGACCTTTCAAACCTCCTCGAGTGGAATGCCTTAGAGGTCCTCCCGTTTATGAGACAGAGACGTGATTGATCTCCCATATGCTCCTGCAATTTATTGCTTGTTCCAGACACGAGAAATGAGTCACGTTTCCTTTGGGCAGAATCAGAAGCAGATTGATGCACTTCCTTTTTCCTTCTCATCCTCTTATCTCAGCTTCCAGATAAGTAGATGTATTTTAGTCAGCGCTTTGCTGTTGAGAATGATGACTTGGTTTTCTTCCCTCAGGTGTGAGAGGGGACTGGACCACGCCATTCCCCATTATATCACCACGTACCTGCCCCTGCTGCTCGTCCTGGTGGCCAACCCTATCTTGTTCCAAAAGACAGTGACTGCAGGTAAACAGTAGGGAAGTTCTCCGGGCATAAAGCCACGGCCTTGAGCTCAGATAGTGACACATGTTGTCCTTGTGGAATTATGCAGGACATTTGGCTTCATTTGTTATCCTCGAGACATAAGCAGAATATAATTGGAAAAAGTGAGCAGGTTTAATAAATGAAAACTAGCGAGCCTTTGCCTACACAAGGTCTTTCGAATGTATTAGCTCAAGGCCACAACTAGTTGACTTTTCACTTCTGTGCTGGGCTCTGCCTGTGTCTTCCCCAGGAGTGTCCTTGAACAATAGGAGCAGAAGGAGATGGAAGGGGAGGGGAAGGGACGGGGCATGAACTGAGGAGGCTCCAGTCCCATAATGCACTTGGTCTATGTCTTTTTTAAGATGGGCAGAAAACAGGAAGTGGAGCACAGGAAATGAGTCAAATGCAATGGTTAGAACTGGATAAGCAGAATGTAGCGAGTCTAGAATGCTAGGGAAAGACCTCTACCACCTCCTCAAGCATAAACTGGAGTGAGTCTTCAAACTCCTCATGCTGCAGGGATCTCTTAAAGACAGGATGGGAATAAGGGAGTTTACCTTAACAGAAAGGTAATTTGAGGATCAGCTGTCAAGTGTGCGACTTTTTAAAAACATTATTTATTATTTTTTGAGTCGTGATCTCACTCTGTTGCCCAGGTTGGAGTGCAGTGGCACAATTACAGCTTACAGCAGCCTCAACCTCCTGGGCTCAGGTGATCCTCCTGTTTCAGCCTTCTGAGTAGCTGGGACTCCAGGCATGCACCACCATGCCCTGCTAATTTTTTTGACTTTTTTTGTAGAGATGAGGTCTCGCTATGTTTCCCAGGCTGGTCTCGAACTTCTGGGCTTAAGCAATCATCCTGCCTTGGCCTCCCAAAATGCTGGGATTACAGGCATGAGCCAATGCACCCAGTCAGAGACATTGTTTAAAGTAACTCTATCATGAGTAATAGTAAATTTTTGTGGCTTTTCATATCTACATTTAAATATAGTATATTAAATAGAGAATTTTTTTACAAAACTGCATAAAAATAATGATTCCATTGCATCAAACAAATAAAAATGACATAGAGAAAAAAACTGAAAAAAAATATACCAAGATGTTAATAGTGGTTGTCTCTGGGTGGAAGGACCATGGGTCAGTAATTCTTCTCTAAACTTTATATTTTCTAACTTGCCTATAAGGAGAAATTTAACATTTTTCAATATTTTAACAAACGTGAATTTTTTTTTTTTTGAGTTGAAGCCTCACTCTGTTGCCCAGGTTGGAGTGCAGTGGCACGCCCCCGGCCACCGCAGCCTCAATCTGCTGGGCTCCAGTGATCCTTCCACCTCAGCCTTCCAAGTAGCTGGAACTACAGACACGCGCTACCACGCCCGGCTAATTTTTGATTTATTGTAGAGACGAGGTCTCACCAAGTTGCCCAGGCTGGTCTCGAACCCGCGGGCTCAGGCAATCCACTCACCTCGGCCTCCCAAAGTGCTGGGATTACAGACTGAGCCACCGAGCCCAGCCGTGAATTATTTTTATAATAAAGAAAACAAACCTTTAAAAATATAGTTCTTGGCTGGGTAGTGGCTCACACCTTAGTCCCAGCACTTTGGGAGGCTGAGGTGGGAGGATTGCTTGAGCCCAGGAGTTGGGCTGCAGTGAACTATGATCTTGCCACTGTACTGCAACCTGGGCAACAGAGCGAGAACCTCTTAAAAAAACAAGATTTTGGGTTTTTTTGAGTTGGCATCTCACTATCATCCAGGTTGGAGTGAAGTGGCACGCTCACAGCCACCACAACCTCGGCCTGCTGGGCTCAAGCGATCCTTCTGCCTCAGCCTTCCAAATAGCTGGAACCACAGGCGTGTACCACCACACCTGGCTAAATTTTTGATTTATTGTAGAGACGGGGTCTTGCCAAGTTGCCCAGGCTGGTCTTGAACCTTTGGGCTCAGGCAATCCTCTTGCCCTGGCTTCCCAAAGTGCTGGGATTACAGGTGTGAGCCACCGTGCCTGGCTCAAAAAAAAAAAAAAAAGTGTTAAAAGCATAAATTGAGCTGGGCGCAGTGGCTCATGCCTGTAATCCCAGAACTTTGGGAGGCAGAGGCGAAAGGATTGCCTGCACTCTAGCCTGGGCAACAGAGTGAGATTTCCAAACAAACAAACATATTGCTTAGAGTTTATGAGGACTGCAGCCTGGAAGTTGTGAGGAGTGAATGTCAGGGGTGTGCTCTGTCTTTGGGCTCACATCTGCTTTGACTGCTTTCTCTGTTACTCAGTCAACATGAATAATGACACTGTGTGTGGTTCCCCTGTTCTCCACAGTGGCCTCTTTACTAAAGGGAAGGCAAGGCATTTACACAGAGAACGAGAGACGTATGGGAGCCATGATCAAGACCCGATTTTTCAAAATAATGCTGGTTTTAATTATTTGGTAACATTTTCATTTTTTTTATTGCCAGTGGGAGGGGATATGCAAACAACTTGCCATTTCGCTTTTCCAAGAGTACCCGAAAATTGCAAAGTCTTTGGGACTGTGCTAGGTGCCCTTTGAGGAAATGCAGAGAGGACAAGGGAGTAGGTCCAAAATTCATGAATTTCTGGAAGGATACTCAAAACTACTCAAATCATAGATAAAGGTCTTAGAACAAAAACTCCCAAGTTTAGATGTTAAATGTCCTAAGCATGTACACCAGTATTTAGCCTCACTGCTGGGGTGAACCAAAGTAAAATGGTTGGTCATGCTTTTTATTTTATTTTATTTTATTTTTTTGAGTTGGAGTCTCACTGTTGCCCAGACTGGAGTGCAGTGGCTGCTCCTGGCCACTGCAGCCTCGACCTGCTGTGCTCCGGCGATCCTTCCGCCTCAGCCTTCCAAGTCGCTGGAACTACAGGCGCACGCTACCACGCCTGGCTAATTTTTTTTTTTTTTGATTTATTGTAGAGGTGAGGTCTCGCTTGCCCAGGCAGGTCTCGAACCCGCGGGCTCAGGCAATCCACTCACCTCAGCCTCCCAAAGGCGTGGGATTACAGGCTGAGCCACCGAGCCCAGCTAATTTTTGATTTATTGTAGAGATGAGGTCTCACCAAGTTGCCCAGGCAGGTCTCGAACCCGCGGGCTCAGGCAATTCACTCACCTCAGCCTCCCAAAGGCGTGGGATTACAGGCTGAGCCACCGAGCCCGACTTGGTCATGCTTTTTAAACTCACCCATCTGTCTCACTCTTTTTTTTTTTTTGAGTTGGAGTCTCACTCTGTCGCCCAGACTGGAGTGCAGTGGCCACTCCCGGCCACCGCAGCCTTGACCTGCTGGGCTCCGGCGATCCTTCTGCCTCAGTCTTCCAAGTAGCTGGAACTACAGGTGTGCGCTACTACGCCCGGCTAATTTTTGGTTTATTGTGGAGATGAGATCTGGCCAAGTTGCCTGTCTCACTCTTGACACCAGAATTCCTGCATCTGACAGAGAGGCAAGGGCACATGTTTGCTGTGAAGACTCATTGCTCAGTCAAGAAGGGTAGAGAACAGGCTGAGCAGTTTTTTTCCTCCTCGGTTTGCCTATCCTTGGCATCCTGCCCAAACGTTTCGGGTGGATGCTTTGAAACTAGATCTGTGACCAAGGCAAAAAAGACTGGGATCAGGACATGTTGCCCTGTGGTTAATCAGTGCTTTGCAGGACAGGGCAAGCTCTTGTGGTGCTAATAATTCAGCTGGTATGAGGAGGTTTCTTTGGACACTCTTCTAGTAGAGATGTAAATTATCTCCCACTTAAAATGTACAGAGGACAGGGGACCCAACTAGAATAACATTTTTCAATCCCAACATAAAATGTCAAGATAAGATTAGTTTGGTCTCCATCAAAACTTTCGGTTATTCCTCAAACAAATAATTAATTGTGAGGTGTTTGCTACAGTGCTAGAACCTCTCACCCTGATGTGGTGTTGAGGAAGGATTTGCTGATCTCTGCTGTAGACTGAGAGAAGGAGTTATATTTTTAAAATTAAATTCTTGGTGTATTGGGTCCTTGTAATTTCTTACTTCTGAAGTGGTCATCTTTCCACAGAGAGTTAGTATGTTGAGGCCTTGGGAGAAATTGTTTCCTGACCCCAGCATTTATAAACCCGTTTTATTGCATGTTCTCTTTACCTATGACCATTTTCTTTCTAACAGTTGGTTGTCAAATATCATCAATGAAAGCCTTTTATTCTATCTTGAGATGCAAACAGATATCAATGGAGGCTCTTTGAAACGTGTCAGAACTGCAGCCAAGACCACATGGTTTATTATGGTAGGTGAATCTCATTTTAAATAAGTGAATAAATAAATTTTAGAAATGGGGTCTTGCTCTGTCACCCAGGCTGGAGTGCAGTGGCACAGTCATGGCCCACTATAGCCTTGACCCTGGGCTCAGTGATCCTCCCACCTCAGCCTCCTGAGTAGCTGGGACTACAGGTGTATGCCACCATGCCTGGCTGTGATCTAGATTTTAAATTTTCTGTTTGAAAAAAAATCAGAAGAAAAAAACCACTCAGAAGTACGATGTATTGTTATTTAAATATAGAGTGAATTGAATAGGTTCCTGGCCTTGGTGTATTAGCTAGCTAGTTTCGTTCATTGTTGGGATCATTATTAAATGCTACAACTTTGATCAGTTTGGCACAGTGTGTCAAGCCTTTCCAGCAATGTCACAATATCAGAGCCTTTATCTTGAAGGGCTATTTCAGACCTTAAAAAGTCACAGAGATGAAGACATTCCTGGTAGCATTATCCATAATTGTGAAGCATTTTAGGCAACACAAATTAAAAAATAATAGTAAAACCAGAAATGGTTAAGTAAATTATGGTCTTTCATCCTTATGGAATGTTACCCAGATGTTAAAAATGACAATTACGAAATCTCTAGCATTAAGTAGAAAATGTGGAATATACAACTATGCCAATTACAACTACATGGAAACATATGGATATAAAACATTGGATGGAAATTCAGGAAGTGATGATATGGTGGAAGAACCATGGGTGGACTTTTCTCCTGTGCTTCCATTATATGACATCTATCTAAAAAATGCACAGAATCAACGTTCATGTTACTTCGAATTGAGGACAATTTTGTTCACAGGGACTTGCAAATAAGACCAGATATAGCTTGGTCCCTGGGCTTTCGTTTGGAGCTTTGCTCGGTTCCTTCGTTAACTTTATGTTCACTTACCACATACTAGAGGAGGAGTGTTTCCCAGGCTCATCTTTAGTCTCAGAAAACTTTTTAAAATCAAATTTTGCCCTGGCAGCACAAAGTGGAGAGAGAACTACGGGAGAACACAGCCCCTTTGGCGGTGGTGAGGGCATAACTGTTCAGTCGCTTGCGTTAGAGCATAGCCTCCCCTTTTCTTCTCCTGCTTCCCCACCTTTTCTCTCCTCCCCTTTGCCCTCCCTTTCTCCTTCTCTCTCCTCCCTCTTGTCCTGTCTCTTCCCCTCTCTCCTCCAGCTTCTCTGCTTTCCCTCCCCTCTGCTCTCCACACCTCCTCTATTTTCAGGCACCCTTGAAGGTGCAGCACCTCCTAGCATTACTAGTCTTGCCCCAAACCATGCAGCCAACCAACCAACCAACCCACTGACCAGCCAACCAACTTACCCACTCACCCACCCAACAATCCATCAACTAACAGGCCACCTGCCGGCTAACCCACCAACCCATCCCAACCACCCGCCAGTTGGCCAACCCACAAACCCACCAACCAGCCAACCAACCAATCAACCAACCAACCAACTAACCAACCAACCAACCCACACACCAACCAGTCCCGTCCAAGTGAGGCCTACCCTGTGGGCATCCTGAGTGGAGCGGATCACTCTGTGACAGCTGAATGCTCTGACTCCTGCTATACTGTACCGACTGCTATGTGGTTTTTGTCCTTCCAGGGGATACTGAATCCAGCCCAAGGGTTTCTCTTGTCTCTGGCCTTCTACGGCTGGACAGGATGCAGCCTGGACTTTCAATCTTCCAGGAAGGAGATCCAGTGGGAATCGTTGACAACCTCAGCTGCTGAGGGGGTTCACCCAGCTCCTGTGGGCTCCCGTGTACCCCATGAAAACTCTGCTTCCAGGAAGGTGTTGCGAGTCGGTGGGCAGACCTCTGATGAAGCCCTGAGCATGCTGTCTGAAGGTAACACCCTGTGTGCCAGGGCAGGTGGCCTTTGGGGCCCCAGAGCTCCCCTTGGAAATCTTTGCTCAAACAATCAGGTGACTTGGTGTGGAGGAGGCATCCACGATATAAACAGTGAACTTCAGGGTACAAATGGAAAGTTCCAGTAGTTGCTATTGGCTTTACTCTTGCATTTCATCATCCACCTCTCCTTTTCATAGTTCTGTGGTGCCTTTTGTTTAATTATTGAGCTCTGTAGCCTTGTATGAATTATAACTGGCTCCCACTTAGGCTGGATGATAGTTTGAATATATGATAAACTGTCACTTCATATTTATTTATTTATTTGTTTGAGACAGGGTTTTGCTCTGTCACTAAGGCTGGAGTGCAGTGGTGCAATCACAGCTCATTGCAGCCTCATATTCCTGTCCTCAAGCGATCTCCCCACCTCAGTCTCTCAAATAGCTAGGACTGCAGGCACTACCACACTTGGCTAATTATTATTTTTTTGTAGAGACGGGATCTATGTTGCCCAGTCTGATCTCAAACTCCTGGCCTCAAGAGATTCTCCCACCTCCGCCTCCCAAAGTACTGGGATTACAGGCATGAACCACCACACCCAGTCTACATTGTCACTTTAAACCTCTTGATACACTTACTGTTGAGGCAAGGAATGTTATGACATGACCTCTTTATAGGTGCAGTTTAATTTGTCCAGCTCACTTAGGCATTTAAAAGGAAAAGGCAATCAGCTAGTGCTGGCTCTTCTATTCACCACATTAGGATTCTGCTGAGCACAACTTGAAGACCACAGCACGAGAGTCTCCACAAGAAAATAACAGATTAACTGGGCACGGTGGCTCATGACCGTA
>CAUYQG010214247.1:0-12712 GCA_963574415.1 Tarsius wallacei | reverse complement strand
AGTTGAACAGAATAGTATCCCCACCCCTGCACACCCAAAGGAAAATGGTGTAACATGCAGAAGATTCAAACAAGACGCCTACCTATCCCCATACACAAAATTAACTCCAAATGGATCACAGACCTAAATGTAAAACCTCATACCTTTTGCCCACTTTATAATGGGGTTGTTTGAGTTCCTTGTAGATCCAAGATGTTAAGCCTTTGTCAGACCTGGAGTTGGCAAATACTTTTTCCCAGTCTGTAGGCTGTCTCCCTGCTCTCTTGTGGTTTCTTTGGCTTTGCAGAAGCTTGTCAGTTTAATGAGGTCCCACTTGTCTATCTTATCTCTTATGGCCTGTAGGTTTCGGGTTTTGTTCAGGAATTGGATGCCAGTTCCAATTTCCATGAGGGTATGTCCTTCATTTTCTATGGTTCTTATGGTTTGAGGTTTTACATTTAGGTCTGTGATCCATTTGGAGTTAATTTTTGTGTATGGGGATAGGTAGGGGTCTTGTTTGAATCTTCTGCATGTTACACCATTTTCCTTTGGGTGTGCAGGGATGGGGATACTATTCTGTTCAACTCCAGCCTCCCTGCAGTCATAACTGAACAGGGCAGGCACGGTGGCTCATGCCAGTAATTCCAACACTTTGGGAGGCCGAGGCAGTAGGATTACTTGACCCAGGAGTTTGAGACCACCCTGGGCAACATAGCAAGACCCTGTCTCTATTTAACAAAAAATAACTGAATAGGAAGATCTTTTTGTATTTACTCCCTCCAAGAGAAGGATGACAATCATATGGCCGGGGTTTATACAATTCTCTTTAAGCAGTTGTTTTCTTTTTTTGACTCCTGGGAAGCTCACAGTGTCTTAGGAGGACTGAAGATAATTAATGAGCTTTTATCACCTTGTTGGGTATTTTAAAATGTACTTATTATTCTAAGCAATTGCACAGGACTCTTTCTAATAGCATTTTTTCCTTGATCTGTAGAACTGTGCACATATATAAGCAGAGACCGTACATATATCTTCCAGTTTTATAGTATAAGTTAAGTTTGCATGTTGTGGGATGACTTTGGTTTCTGGGCTTTTCTCAAGGATAGTGTCACATATATCTCAAAGGCTGTCATCCCCTCACTGGCCTCAGACTTGGTGGCTCTGGGCTGTCTCTTTCACTGGCCACTGTTTTACCCCAAGTTGTAGCCAGCAAAACCCATTATTAAGGGGCTGGAGGTTACTGGGATGGTGGAGAAACTGCGTTCTAATTCTTCTTTTAGTTCTTACTGTCTTAAAAACACAGAAAGTCCTTCCCTTCTCTCTCTCTCTCCCTCTCTCTCTCTCTCTTTCTCTCTCTCTCTCTCTCTCTCTGTCTCTCTCTGTTTTTGTTTTGAGTTGGAGTCTCACTCCGTAGCCCAGGCTGGAGTGCAGTGGCACACTCATGGCCACCCAGCGTCAACCTGCTAGGCTCTGGCCATCCTTCCGCCTCAGCCTTCCAAGTAGCCAGAACTACAGGCACGCGCTACCACACCTGGCTAATTTTTGATTTATTGCAGAGACGAGGTCTCGCCAAGTTGCCCAGGCTGGTCTCATAACCCGTGGACTCCGGCAATCCTCTCACCTTGGCTCCCAAAGTGCTGGGATGACAGGCTGAGCCACCAAGCCCAGCCCCTTCTCTCTCTTCCTTCGGCTTTCCCACCTTGATCCGAGGTGGCGCATACTTTGACCAGGGTTTCAAAAGATGGGACAGAGGGAAGAGGCCGTGTGGCTCCTTTCCTGCTCCTCACTGATGGTGCTTCTCGGAGGCTCAATGGCTGTTCTAGGAAGTGTGGCTTTTGCCCCAGGCCCAGCCTTCCTTGGAAGGGGGAGAGCCTGGGAGGTGCACTCTAGGACTGTGTTCCCTGGAGATCTCCCCTCCCCTGCCTGGGAGCCAGAGGCCTGGGAGCCAGCTCTGCAGCCTTGGCCTTCCCTTGCTCTGTCTGCCTTGCCCGTGGCAGTAGCGGGTGCCTCCTTGGCAAAGCCTTCTAAGAGGGTGTAGTCTGGCATGTGATTCGTCACAGGAGAGACAAAGAGGAGGGTCAACTTAAAACCTGGATCTTGAGAAGGGTGCATTTTGCTTTTTATCCTTTTTGCATGAATACTTCAGATACTGTTCCCCAGAGGCTTCATGTGGTCCAGAATGTGTTTACAGGAGCACTTTACCGATGCTCGCCTTGAACCCCACCAGTGCCCCAAGAGGGGCGGATCTCTTGATGACCCACGCTGTTTCTTGGGGATACTTGAACTTTGGCTCTGACACACACACACACACACACGGTTCTTTGACAGAGACTGTTGTCTGTCATTGGAACTTGAAGGGGAGACTCCCAGGCGGTCCGATGCTCTGCCCTCATCTTGGCCAGGCTCCAAGCTCTTGGCAGCCACACAGACTGCAAAGGCTGTGCGGGATGGCCTTCCAGAGAGTGTGAGGCAGGTTTGGGAAGTCTGGGCTCTGTTTCCTTTGGGGAAGACGCCAACTTTGGCCCGGCCTCTTGGTTGCCTCTGACCAGCAAGTGGATGACTAATAGGCTTCTTAGTATTCCTTGTTTATAGTATTAATAACCAGCAGTGGCATTCCACCAGAGAAGAGGTTTTTAAAAATGAAAGTGGGCCAGGCAAAAGGGCTCACGCTTGTAATCCTAACACTTTGAGGCTGAGGCTAGAAGATCGCTTGAGGCCAGGAGTTTGAGACCAGTCTGGGCCACATAGCGAGACCTCATCTGTACAATCAACCAATAGTGGGGCATGGTGGTGCACTCCTATAGTCCTAGGTCTTCGGGAGGCTGAGGCAGAAGGATCGCCTGAGCCCGTGAGGTTGAGGCTGCGATGAGCTGTGATTGTGCCATTGCACTCCAGCTCAGGCAACTCGACATAAAAATAGAAGTGTTTAGTCGTGTCAAGCAGGGATGAGGAGGAGAAGTTGCCAACTCCAAGTGATTCAGAAGGTACTGAAAGGTCCCACCAGGACACAGGCAACCCCCTCGGGTGCCCGCCCAGCTGTCTGTATTCTTGCTGTTTGGTAGGGGACTCAGAGCCTCTGTCTGTCTGCTGACCAGCTCGGGGGCCTAGGCCAAGTCGTGCCACTGCTGGCTCCCTTAGATTCTTGTCTGCACCGCAAGTGAGGTGGACCGGGGGATGCAAGGGAGGTCATGTCCAAAGGGACATTATTTTCTCTTGCTTGCTCCTTGAAGCATGAGCGCCTCTGAGTACCACTGTGGGAATGGAGAACCATATCTCTAGTGTGAGAAAAGTTTACAATAGGGCATACATGGGGTAAAAAAACCACCGGGAGGATCATGGAGAACATGTGGCCCGTCTCTAGGGCCACACTACTCAGCTTCAAGGAAAAAAATCTTGGAATTTTTTTGTTGTTGTTGTTGTTGGATGCTATAAATCTGTAAAAATGCCCAATTTCTAAAAACACTATGAGGACCAAAATTACAAAATGTACATCTGGGCAGCATTTGACCAGTTCTCCATCTCTGAGATCAAAAACAATCTCCCACAGCTCTAAGTTCGTGAGTGTCTAAGTTCTGTGAGCTTCTAAGTTCTGTGAGTCTTGCTACCTGCGGCACTAGAGCGCTGCTGTTCAGAGCGTGGACTGGGGACCAGCACATCGGGATCTCCCTCGAGCTCAAGAGAAATGAAGAAGCTCAGGTCCCCACCCAGACCTACAGGATCTGTATTTTAACAAGATCCCAAACATTTCTGGAAAGATCCTGCTAAAACATTTCAAAGTAGGGGAAAATGCAGACACCACGAGTATGTTCGTATGAATCCAGTCTTCAGATTAGTTCACTGACCAAAATAATGAATGGTCAGATTATAGGAAGATTAATTTTGTTGAAGGGAGAAAAAAGAGGTCTGTGACTTTTGTGGCTATATCGTTTTGCATTTTCTGCATAGTGGGGTAGGAGACATGCATGTCTTGTCCTTCTTTTTGAGGCTAAACAGTTGTTAGCTTTATTAAGAATTTCAAGGTCCAGGCATGGTGGCTCACGCCTATAAAATTTGAGAGTTGAAGGCAAGAGGATTACCTGAGCCCAGGGGTTCGAGATCAGCCTGGGCAACTTGGCAAGACCTCGTCTCTACAATAAATAAAAACAATTAGCCAGATATGGTGATAGGTGCCTGTAGTCTCTGCTACCTAGAAGGCTGAGTTTGAAGGATTGTCTGAGCCCAGCAGGTTGAGGCTATGGTGGCCATGATCGTGCCACTGCATGTCAACCTGGTGACAGTGAGTCTCCGACTCAAGAGAAAAAAATTAATTTTAAGCACTATCCAATGCCACACTTTCACACAGTTCATTTTATTGAGCCCTGACAGCAATATTCTAAGGTAAGAAGAATCTCTTGAATTTTTTAGACTAGAACACTGAGTTGCAGGAGGCTTAAGTAACCACCAGTGCAGTTTGCTAGGAGAGGAGAGAGCTGTGATGTGCACCCAAGAGAACTGGATCTGCCAAGAGCTTGTCCAGCTCAAACTTCATTTACACAAGGCCTGGCCTTGCTGGGGACGTTCTCAGATTCAGTGAACCTGCCTCGCAAAGGTGCCGTTTGCAGGATTTCCAGGAATAAGAAAAAGTAAAACACAGGCCATATTATTGCTGCTCCAAGCTTATTCAATTTATTTTATTTTGGGGGGAACAGCTGTTTTTTAGGTCTTCAGTGGCGGGTTTGGCCAATGAAAAGTGAGAGCGACTCCAAAATAAGAAATATTTGTCACTTCATAAGGACCAATTACTCTGTTTTAACAGTTGTTTCCTGTAGTTAATCCAGGAAGTTGGTTCCTGATTTTGAATCTGAATTAGAATTGCAGACAATAGCAAATTGGGAACATACATGCCGTCTTGGTGTTGAAAGAAAGCAGAATGAGTGTGAATTTAAAAAGCAGGTTCATTGTGTGCCTTTAATGAAAAATTTTCCTGTATAACGACCTCTTCAATTTTTCTACTTAACATTTCAAAGGATTTTGAAGGACTGTGCCTTCTCAAAAGTTGCCAAAGATTTTAGCTATTGTCATTATTAGACTTCAAAGCAGAAACTGCAGGCTATTTTAATGCCGATGCTTTTAATCCCAACCTTTGTATTGAGATTAGGAACACAAAGGATGGGCCCACACGTGGTAAGCTGGGTTTTTCTGTTTTGTTTTGTTTTTCTTTTCCCCAAAGAATTACAAAGAAAGCTCCACTCTCTGCAATTGTTCTTCACTCATTGATAGTTTTTTTTTTTTTTTTGAGGCCTATGATGAAATCTGCACAATGGTGTCTGTCATTAAAAAAAAAAACAAAAACCTGCAGTAATGAAAGGACTTGGTGATTATAGATCAATTTCTTGAGTTCACAGCCTGTTTCCATAAGAGATCATGAACCGTAAATCTCTCCCAAATTATCTTCCATGTGTCATTATTTTAGTGTTTTAGGGTTCTTCTCATCCCTGTTTCCTGTATCCGCTCTCCTGCTCCCCTCTCCCAGGTCTCTTCTGGAGCCAGTCATGCACCTGGGAGGTGCCCACTAACCTTTTTCCAGCCTCATCAGCAGCAAATCAACCATGCCACTTGCAACTCTTAAAACTGTGTAGTGACCACAAGCAGCCTCAGGCCAGTGCCACCCAGCCTCTGCCCAAGGCATCTCCCTGGCTATCACCACCCTTTCCCTCTCATCCTTCTCTACTTCCCATGGAGCCAGCACACATCACTCCGACCCCGTCCTACTCTCAGCCAGTACATCAAACATAGTTGAGATATATTTTATGGTGTCCCCACAGAATAAAAACTCCCCAGAAGCATACAATGGCTCTATGCTAGCATCACAACGGAGGGAATCCCAGAACTCACTGGGTGGTTTTTCAAGTCCTAACACAGAATGCGGCTGGGCAGTGGTATATAGTTAGTAGTTTTTTTCTTCTAATGGCAATTAATGTTGGTTAGGGCTTGTGTAGCCATAAGTTAGGGTAAAATACATCTCAACTATACCATGTATCGTTGGCAATGTTGGATCTCTTGCATTGGTGTGGCACCATCCACCATGTTTCAACAGACGACTGCATGTATTGTCTTCTTGAAGAAATCTGGAGCACAGTTGTAGGAGTCGCAAGTGGCATGGTTGATTTGCTGCTGATGAGGCTGGAGAAAGGTTAGTGGGCACCTCCCAGGTGCACGACTGGCTCCAGAAGAGACCTGGGAGAGGGGAGCAGGAGAGCGGATACAGGAAACAGGGATGAGAAGAAGGGGGTGGGGCGTGTACATGAGGGAGTGGAAAGGTGATAGCGTGATATGGTACAAATACCCTGAACTGGAAGTCAGAGGTCAGAGACTTACTGCACCTTGGTTTCTTCATCCATACAGTATGAATGTAGGAACAGATGGGTTTAAAAAATCTTCCTTTTCAGGTATCAGACTATTTGAATCTAAAGCATCTAAGCATAAACCAATCAATCAACCAACCAATCAAACACGCCGAAGTCTTATAATGAAGGATAAAAACATTGCGCTAATTTTACAGAGTGATTGAAATATACTGCTAGAATTTTTAAAAGAGAATGTCACAGTCAGATGAGGAACAAAGGTAATTTTATCATCTACATTAAATATGTCCAGAAAAAGGGTGCTTGGAGACAAGGACAGTAGAAAAGACCGTGCTGAAATGTTTAGGTTAGAATTAACTTGGGTCCTATGTCTGATAAAATGGGAGATGGAGGGAAGAAGATGGATCCAGAAAAGATTGTGAAAGAGCAGAAAAATTTGTATCTCTGTTAGTTATTTTCTTCTCATTTTGAAATTGAACAACCAATATGTGAAATTTTAACATCTAACCTTGAACAGGTAAAGAGCGTCGTGGGGTAATAATTTTGACTGTTTGATAATGTATTTTTTAATGGAGTTTAGTGATTTTTTTCCTTCTGTGTACAGACCCTCAAGATGAAATTTTTTCAGAAAGTACCTGTGATTGTTAGAGAGTTATAATTTCGACCACTGTTCATATTACCTCTTTTGCCTCATCGGTTGGCTTATTCATGCTTCATATACCAACAAAAAGAATAATGGTGGAAACATTCTCTTAAATCCAGCCAACAAGACTGTAGGATTGTACAGTCCTCTTCAAGATCCTTTCTGCCTTCAGTGAGACCATGACAAATGATCTTTTCTGAGTTCCAGGGACTGCTCAAGTTATCCACAAACTCAGAGGTTGTCCAGGAAAGAACAACCTCAGCATTAAGAGAGATGGACTCTTAGGCCCAGTTATGGAGAACAAGGGAAGGCTTCATCAGTGACTGGAAAGGACATCATTGTGGTGCATGTTGAGCTCTTAAGTATTTGTTAAATGACTAAATGATCTTTTTAAAACTAGAATTGAACATGAGTTATTATTCAAGGTGCATAGAAAAACCTGATTAAAATCTCTGCTTACGATGATGTTTAGACAGATATGCACAGAAAGAGTAATTTCCCCATGTTTAGTTATTTTATTCTTATTCCCACTCAAGCTTATTTCGTAATAAAATTTAAATTTCTCATCTGATTTTATTCTCTGTGCCACATGTGAGGCACTGTCCTTGTAGCTTCAGAATCAACAGACAATGAACAGAATTGTTATCAATCGAGACATCTTTGAGCAGTCTCCATTCTAGAGGTGGAAGTTAATTTGAACCAACAACTTTAAAAGTAACTTATTTCGACTGGGTTGAACTTGAACTGACCTAGAACTGAATTAATTACATGTAATGAGGGTCCCTGCCAAAGCACCATTCTGTAATCTGCTGTGGCCAGCAGGGCTATGTGAGAAGTATGGGTAAGTGACAGATATTAGGACTTCAAGTCTAATGTACATAAATACCCAGCTCACTGTTCTGGAAAATCACAGTGAAAATGTTTGCCTGAAACAGATTCCAGCCTGTTCTCATTTTACGAGGACTTCCAAAATGGAATCTGGGAAACTGAATCCCTGCGATGTAATGCCATTCCCTTGATCCCAGCTAGACTGGTGTCCCCTGTTCTTATGTATATTGAGTTTTCCATTAATTGACCCTTTACTCTAAATACACAGTGATCTTTATGGGTTCCTGAGTGCTGGGTTCCCACTTTTTAAAGCAATTATTAAAGGGAAAACAGGGCATTTCCCAGACATAAAACTCTTTCTCATTTCCCAGTGGGTCAGTTAATCCTAGGGTATTTCAAGAGTTCAGTGAAACCTAATTCAATTAACTTCTTTCACTTCGTTATATCCCAATTCTGAGTATACCTTTGGCTGCCTAAAAAGGAACAAAGCCAAACTTTTGGTCAATGTCAGATAAATATCTTTCTTCCAACATTTAGGTTGAATGATTAGTTTTTGTAGTCGAACAAATGCACTGTAGAGTTTTAGCAGCTGTTAGGATTTGCTACGCTTGAGTTGCACTTTTGCTGCTTATTTTTAAGTAGGCTTCATATTTCATTGGATTTTACTGCTGGAAGGGACCTTGGAAAACTTCTGGAATGATGCACTGGTTTTATAGAAATGAAGCAATGAAGCCCACAGAGGTTAAGAGACCCGTCTAAGGTCACAAGGCCAGTAAGTGGTAACACCGGGGCTGGAACCCGGGTTCCCTAGCTCCTGCTCCAATGTTTTTTTTTGGTCCTTTGTTTCTAAATAGGATTTAGTGATGTTCCTCACCACTGTCCAGACTCTCCGCAGAAAAATTTGCAAGAAATGCATGTTATTGTTGGAGATTTGAAATTTAAACCATTTTATAGAGCTGTTAAGTTTTTTCCTTTGCATGCACAATTTGCATGCATAATTTCTAAATTACACAGAAGTAGAATAAAAAACAAATCCAATAACCAGTTCAACAATTTTTTATTAGTGACTCTTCGTGTTTCATCTGTATCTCCATCTACTCCCTACCTCCCAATTATTTTGAAGCAAACCCTGACATCATATTATTTCATCCATAAATATTTCCATATGCATCTCTGAAAGATAAAGACGTTTAAAAATAACCACAATACTGTTATTAACTTAAATAAATTAGCAGTACTGTAATTTCATAATGTCACTATGTATCCTATAGTCATTCTGCTTGGTCTATTATAAATATCATATAATCATCTTCTTTTCAAATATGTTTTCCTTTCAAAGGGAAATTAAGAATTGTGGGTGTTTTAGGTCAATGGAAGGAGAGTTTCTGTCAAGGAGTTTCAATATCACTGATGAAACATATCATGACTTTACGATCACTGAGAAATTTACTAGATATTCTCTTAATTTTGGAGTAATTCTCTTTTCTACCTAAACTAGTAAATGTTAATATGATGTTTTCCCAAGACATTGCAGCTGTTCTTTTCATATCCCCTGAAGTCATTTGAGTATCAGTACGTTAAAGAAACTTGTCACCACTGAAAAGGAGAAATTCCTGGTCACTGTTGCCGGCAGGTCTCTAACGGACTTTTTCTTAGTTGTGCAGATGTGACTACCTTGAGCTCCTAGGGTTCAGTTTAGCAGTATGAGATATAAAACATTTTATGGTTAGAGACATGTTCTATTTGCTACAAACTACATTCCGGGGCAGCATTTTAGGGCAGATGGGTCGATTCTTTGGTGGGATGTAATTGCTAAGGCAGTTTTCATTTCTTCCGTTTCTCCTTTTGAATGTCGTTAGTGATAGAAGCCAGGAGCAGGGTTTGAATGAACACTCACTCCATCTCATTCGTACGTTTACATTGGCACAGTATTTTGTATTGCAGAATACAGGCTATAAAACCAAACTCTCGTTGCTTGTCTGTTGTCATGAAAAAGCCGTGGATTTTGTTAAATCCATGTTCCAGAGAGGCTGTCTTCCTTAGAGAAAAGATAGGAAGAGTTGGGTCCTGGGAGTGAGAATCAGGAAGCAAAGATTTTCCTGAGAGCAACGATCATTAAGCACCTGATGAATCAGCCCGCTGGGAGAAAAGAAAAACAAGGCCCTGTTGTCCAGCTGTGTGCCTGGGCCCCTCTGCAGCCCATCACCACACATCCCAGACCTCCCGGCGCAGAAGAGTGTGAGCTGAAACTAGTTTAAGACTTGCTCTATCTAGGTCACGCTGACTTCCAGGGCATCATAAAAACCCGTGTCCCGTGGTAATTGGGACCACAGACACACCTTGTGATTTGCTTAAAATGTTTTCTCCTTCTCCCTCTTCACAGTCGCAGTCACCCGCCATGCCCTGACCTTTGTTAATGTGGAGAAACTCCCTCACCTTTCATAGTGTTTGTTGTTGAAGTGTGTTTGTTTTACCTTTTCTTTATGCCACTGGCTTTGGTTGGTCCAAGAAGAACAAGTATTTCAGTAGAAAGAGAGAGAGAGAGAGGAGGGAAGAGGGAGGGAGGGAAGGAAGAGGGAATGGAGAGAGAGAGGGGGAGAGAGAGAGAGAATGAATGAAGAATTCTGTAACTGATCAGTCTGTAGTGGGAACAGCTGTTTAGTGACTGGAGCTGAACACTCGGCTGTCCAAAGGCCTGCACTTTGTGGTCACCACCTTCTGTCTGTGGCCTCCTGGCTGTATTTGAGTTATGGTGATTCTAGTTCTGTGCAGAGAGACAAATGAAGCCCCCCATCTGTGGGAGTTGCACAGGGGCCGGCCTATCTCATATTTGCTTTGTTAGTGGTGTTGAGGAAGGAAAAGGAAGCACTCAGCTTCTGGAAGCCAAACAATTTGGACGGCCAGCCTGATAGATGAGTCAAGTTTCTGCCTCTGCCTTTGCGGACGGTCCATTCACCCAAGGTCCTGCTCTCTAAACGTGTCGGTGTTTCATGTGCTGACTATGGGATTTGTAGGAATTCCTCCTTCCTTTTTTTTTGAGTTGGAGTCTCACTCTGACACCCAGCTGGAGTGCAGTGGCATAGTCAAGTTCCACCATGGCCCCGAACTCCTGGGCTCAAGCAAGCCTTCCGCCTTAGTCTCTCAAGTAGCTGAGACAAGAGGTGTGCCACAATGCCCAGCTCATTTTTAGATTTCTTTTTTTCTTTTTTTTTTTGCTGTGTTGCCCAGGCTGGTCTTGAATGCCTGGGTTCAAGCAATCCTCTCGCCCCAGCCCCCAAAGTGCTAGGGTTATAGGTGTGAGCCACCACACCTGGCCAGGAACTCCTCCTTTAAAATATGTGATTTTTTAAAAAGGTTCATTTATGACAATTGGCCAATAGTCTAAGGCCTAAAATCAACAGAGAACCTGAGCCCCTTTATAACAATGATTGCATGGAAAAAGACTTTAAGAGTTCCAGGGTCCTCTCCCCATTCCTCTGAAATTGCTGGCCAAGGGAGGAAACCCTTCCCTGGCCCTACTCTGTGTGTTTGCGGAGATGGGTGTTCAAGTGACAGGTGGACTCCAGGGGTCCTCCAGGGTATGAAGTCTTCAGATGGTTGTTGGATGGTGTAGACAGATGCAAGGTCAGGGTCATTAGGATTGACTGCTGCAAAACAGTAAGGGACAGACATCCTTGGAGATGGGTGTTATGCCTGAGAGATGCTATGACAACTGAATGTTTCTCATTGGGGGTAATAAGTCAGACTTTGAGAATAAATCCTGCCTGCCTGTCTGTGGGTCCATTGAGGGCACCTGGGGACACAAGAGAAAGGGGGAAAGAGCTACTCTTTGTGCAGTCACGATGTGCTTGTTGCCTTCGGCACTGCATTCCCACAATTCCCAGGTGCAGAGTGAAGCGGGAACCAGACTGGAACTGAGCAAATAGGGTTGGGGAAGATCCACAGAGGAGACGAAGTCTTTGTCTTCTAACCACCTTCCTCCGCAGTGCCCTTCCCTCTGACCAGCCCTTCCACAAGCTCTGACATCTCCTTGGCTGCACAGACAACACACAATCCTTAAAGTCAACCCCACCCACCACCTTTCTACTCTCCCTCCCTTCCTCCTGCAGATGAGCATTTCATACCCTCTCCATGTACAGGATGATGCCAGGGTCTTGAAGGATGTGTTCCTATTTATTTTGAGGTCACGTACCATGGTGGGTCCATTCAGCGCTGCTGCAGAAAGCCACGCACTCGTGCCCTGCACAGCGATGTCGTAGCTAAGAGGACACCATTTGCATGAGAGACATAGTCGGTTTATACAGCTATTACACAGTTTTTGGAGAGATCAAGAAATGTGTCCTTAGAAAGGAAGCTCTCTTCCCCCCTTAGTTGTCCCAAAAGCACTGCATGGGCTCCTGGAGGCCGTGAGTCTGCCTTCCTTCCCCCTTTCTTATCAGACGTACTCTTGTGAATGATGAGATACCTTTACCGTTGTTGGCAGGCCCTCCGCTGAGCACGTGCCATGAACACTTTTCTTCACGCAGCATTAGGAGACAGCCCTTCTTCCCATTTTGCCTTGGAGGGAATGATGGCTTAGCAGAGATTTTTGGACTTGGCTAAAGGTTTTGCATCTAATAAGTGCTAGGCCCAGGACTTACATCCATGCTCCAAAGCCGATGCTCTTTTTATTTTTTAATTTAATTTTTAGAGTCAATGTCTTCTTGTGTCTCCCAGGTTGGATTGCAGTGTTGCGATCATAACTCACTGCCGCCTCAGCCTCTGAGGCTCAAGTGATCCTCCTAACTCAGCCTCCCGACATAGCTGGGACTACAGGCACATACCACCGTAGCCGGCTAATTAAAAAAAATTTTTTTGGCTGGACTCAGTGGCTCAGCCTGTAATCCCAGCACTATGGGAGGCCGAGGTGAGAGGACTG
>CAUYQG010214241.1:0-15180 GCA_963574415.1 Tarsius wallacei | reverse complement strand
CGCGCTACCACGCCCGGCTAACTTTTTTTTTATTTATTGTAGAGATGAGGTCTCGCTTGCCCAGGCGGGTCTCGAACCTGCGGGCTCAGGCAATCCACTCACCTCAGCCTCCCAAAGGCGCGGGATTACAGGCTGAGCCACCAAGCCCGGTTTAAGCTAAGATTTTTAAATTAAAAATAACTCATTTTCAAAACACAACAAAAAGAAAACTTAGTAAAAAGAGTGGTATTGTTTTACATTTTGCAAATCTCCTTAATGTGTGGCTTAATAGAGAACAGCTGGATTTTCATATCTGGATTCTCATATTTGCTTCTGCATACAGACTGTCGTGGAGAATCTGGAAAGCTCTACTCAGGAAATAATGATACTAGAAAAAGCCAGGAACATATTAGTATTATTAAGCAAATGTTTTCCCTTCAAAGATCACCTGAAGAGTATCAGCAATCTCTAGGAGTCCCTAAACCACATTTTTAGGACCTCAGCACTAGACTGCTGCTTCTCACTATACAGGCATTAAATAATCTCAAGGGACTTGTATTTGAACAATTCCAAATTTAAACATTAAACTGTTCCGGAGGCTAATACATGAGATATTCATGCACAAAACACATGGTCATTCAAAATTTTTTCCCTGAAGCTCCTGGGACTGAAAAATGGCTAGAAAAAATATCCCTATTTCTAGAAAATGAGTTGAATAGGTTGATGTAATAACAAAGGATTGCACGATTCAGAAGATCTCAATAAGGAAATCCAAATCATCCAAAACTTTGATGAAGATTCCAAAACATAAGTGGTAAAGTGAGTTTACATGGAGCCTTCCATAAGAAATGAATCATCTTTAGCATCAAATGATTCAAATATAAAATAGGGTGTCCACAGGTCACACAGTCATCTGAAAGTTGGGATTGGTCTTGAATTGGTCTTTTCTCTCAGACATTTACTTAATCACCAAATCTAACTCATAAATACGTCCTGCCTCTGTTTTTTCTCCACCACTGATTTAGGCCTTTATCATTTCTAAACTGGATTTTGACAAGAGTCTGCACATTGCTGTGCCTGACTGGTTTCTCAAATCCATCCTTTTTAGTTCCCTAAAAGCTTTCTCTCTTGAGTACAATGAATATGCCTCCTTCCAACACTGCAATGGTTCCCACTGCTTACAGGTCAATTCCAAATGTGTGCTATAGTGGAAGAGCACAGGTTTTATCGTCAAAGAGATAAGAGAATGAAATCCTATCTTGACATGGCACCTTAGAGGAGTTACTGCCTGAGCTTCTTCCAAGGAATATATGGTATAGTGGGAGATATGATTATTATTGGTGAGGGATGGGAGGTGGGAGAGAGATTATGAAAGTACCTAAGAAAGACATCTAACCAAATCTGAAGGTGGAAGAAAGACATTTTGGAGGAAATGGTATCTGATGGAAGATCTGAAAAGGAGGAGCTTCTTGGGGGCTTTGGATAATGAGAAAAGTGGTGAAAGGAGGTGGTGGAGCAGAGCAGAGAAATTCTAAACAGAAGGAGAGGGGAAAGGATACATTAATTAAAAATTGACTCTAAGGAGCAAGGCCATTGTTTATAATCAAATGAGAAAGTAAGAAAGAATATGATATTTTCAAGGAATTGAGAGTGGTGTAATAGTGGTACACAGGGATTGGTATAACATAAAGCTGGAAAAACCAGTAGGTGGCCAGATCATACACAGATCTAACCTTTACAGTGAAAGGAGACAAATTTAAGATTTTTTTTTTTTTAAGTTGGAGTCTCACTCTGTCGCCCAGACTGGAGGACAGTGGCGCACTCCCGGCCACCGCAGCCTCAGTCTGCTGGGCTCCGGCCATCCTTCCACCTCAGCCTTCCAAGTAGCTGGAACTACAGGTGAGTGCTACCATGCCCGGCTAATTTTTTGATTTATTGTAGAGATGAGGTCTCTCCAAGTTGCCTAGGCAGGTCTCGAACCCGCGGGCTCAGGCAATCCACTCACCTCAGCCTCCCAAAGCACGGGATTACAGGCTGAGCCACCGAGCCTGGCATAATTTAAGATTTTAAACTGAGGGGAAATATGAGGTCCATGTTGTAGAGTCTTCACTCTAATTGTAGGAATGAGGAATCATTGAACAAGTACCATAATGAAAGTAATGTTGGTCTAGACAAGGACAATGATGGTGGAGACAAAGGAAAAAAGATGGGATCAAGAACTGTTTTAGGAGTTATGATTTAAAGTACTCAGCAATTGGTAAGATGTGAAGGGTGAGGAAAAGGAAAGAATCAAAGTAGCACAGGGTATCTGGCAGAACCTATCACTGGCCTAGGCAAAGAGGGAGAATGAAGAGGTTTAGGGCAAGAAGCAGATGAGTTGAACTTAGGAGAGGGTAGAGCTTGTGTTGACTGTGAGAACCTTGGTGAAGCTGTTCAGTAGACAGATAATAAGATGTGGGGTCAGGGACTAATGATGAAGACTTGGTCCTTTGCAGCAGATTGTATAGCCTAAAACAAGATCACCAAGGAAAATTTATAAAAAGAGCAGACAAGAGGGCTGCAGTCTCACAAAAAAGCTTTCATCATTTGCCAAATGGCATATACAGTTTCCCAGGATCATTTAGACAAACGCATGAACTAAACTGCATGGGAGTACCTAGCAGAATACCCAGATCACATTATGGGCTTAAATATTTATCAAATAAATAAATGAATAATTGAATAAAAACATATACCTAACATACTAATTTAGCTTTAGACATTAAGCAAAGTGAAATTAGTTTACCATCTCAGAGAAAACCTTATAAAGAAAATGCAGGTTAAGCCCATACAAAAAGACACCTCTTCTTATCAGTAGAGCCATGACTCTTAAGGGACAAGACCTCTTGCTTTTTCCAAGACAAGAAAGTCACATTTATTAGCACCCCGTCAGTTATTTAAAACTGACCTCTGTTTGATCTTGACATTTACAAGCAAAAGGAAGTCTTTAGTTATATAACAGGGCGGCAGTCCACACATCCCGCCTGCAACAACAATAACAACAGAAGCCAATTTGTCATTGTGCCTGATTCTATTCAATACAACACATCTCTTCACAAGCTTGTAGTTTTTTCCATACATTCTCTGAGGCTCCCAATGTATGCCCAATAATTCAGTAACAGGGTGAAGTTTAACATCTGCTTTAATGGGAGAGTTTTTTGGGGTTTTTTTGAAAGCAGAATTTATTGAGAGGATAGAAAGCTCCTACAGTGGGAGGGGACATGAGGGGGTTGCCCAAGGGTTTATTTATTTATTTATTTTTAGAGTAACTTTGATGTAAAATCAGTAAGAATCCTGACTAGCCAAATTGTTTAATGAAGTTCCTGATAACAAGGTTTCATGGTGATAAAGAACCTATTCCAGGTCAAACAGACTGCTTGTGACTTTCTGACATTAAAGCAGACTTCAAAATAGTTCAGAAAACAAAAACTCATTCACAAAAACTCATGATTTCGGATTGGCATGTCAAGCATAATTTCTGAGCATTTGCAGAAATGAATACTCCTACCAAGGGCACATTACTTATTTCAAATAAACTTGAAATCAAGAGATCCACTGTTGTATTTAAACAATGGGGAAAAAAACAGAACATTTTTTTGGATAATCTCAATATGCATCAAATTATTTTTAGCCGCTTAATACACATATTCTGTATCTAAAATTTGCTTTAGTTTCTTCTATTCCTTTGTTTCTTCTATTCCTAAACTTAAAGAAAACACAGACTGAACACTAAGATGTTCTAAGAGGAAAATAATGCAAGTTTATTTTAGGGATTTAGGCATAAAATGATTAATAATTTATTGGTTATTAGAGTCAAAAGTCAAACATAATGTACTAGTTTCTTTTGAGGGAGGATTTTTTTTTTCTAGTCCAAGCTTTATAACGGCACACACAGATAAGCTTGAAGATTTGAAGGTAAATACTAGCCAAGTAGTTAAAAACTCCCAAGAGAAAGTAAACTGTTAGAATTCTTCCCTTTCTGTTACTATGATATATTTTCTCCTTCATAAGCTGCTGTTTGAGCCCTATTTCATTGCTTATGGTACACTCTTTTTATCTTATGGCCAAAAAAGCCCTAAAAGAAAAAGCTTGTTTTCTTTGGAAACCACATCTTGGAAAATCTGAATCCCAAGAGCCTTGAGCTAACCTAGGGCAGCATCTTGGCCTTAGCTTTCATTGATCACTTTCAAAGAAAAAAGTAGAATATCACAGAGAGAGAGAGAGAGAGAGAGAGAGAGAGAGAGAGAGAGACTGCAATTACCCGCTTCTTAAAACCAAGAGCTCACTAGTTACTCTCAGACTTCCCAATGGGATTTAAGGTCCAGTGTAGTCCCACAGACACTCTTTAGTGTGGCCCAGCAACATACTTAATATCATCTGGAACTCAATGTATTTTTGAATGTTTGTTTGTTTATTGTGTATCCTCCCACAATAATGTCAGCTCCATAAGTCCAGGATCTTATCTATCTTGTTTACTCCTGTATTCCCACTTCTTAGCATAGTGCCTAGCATATGGTGGGTCTTCAGTAAACAATTGTTAAATGAATGAATGAGCATCACCCAACAAAAAATCAAACACAAAACAAACAAAAAACTAAACTTGGCTTGACGTTGACTTTGAACAGCCTGCAGAGCTAATAGTGCCCCAAACTGCGTTCTTACAATAAGCCAGAATGGGCCTGCAGGGGAATAGGACATGAGGGAGCCAATGAGAATAGATGTGTCTTTTTTAAAACTATTTTTTTCCTTCTTTGTGTTTTCCTCCCTCTCTGATTTCCTTTAAATTTCTTGTTCAATCTGACAACCTACACATAATGTTTTATTTCTCCAAATAAAGATCACAGATAATTTGTCTCCACCTCGAACATTCCAGGCAAGTCTTATCATATGACTCCAACAAAGAGGGATCTTTTAGAGTTCAGCTCTTGCCATCTTCTGCTGACTTGGAACTTGGCTTTTTTTCTTGCTGACTTCCTCTGCAAACTGTAGCACAGGGCTCTCAGAGCAATAGTTTTGGCATATTTCCTACATCTTTTCTATATTAAAAGGGCATCCAGTTGTTAATATCTTTTTAGGGCATTGCCATTATGTCTGGGATTTAGAGAATTGAGAAATCAAGTGAATAAAACCTCATATAATTTTTCTTAGTTTCATATAATGAAACAAACATAGCCCATATTTCTATATGAAGTTCCAAAGAACACAGATATCTTTCCAGGTGCAAACCTGATGACTGGGCTTCTAACCAGCAATACCTGCTGAATGTCATGATTATAGACCAATGGAATAGAATTGAGAGTTCAGAAATAAACCAATGCATCAAGGGTCAATTGATTTTTGATGTCAAGGTGTCAAGGTCATTCAATGGTGGAAGAATTGTTTCTTCAACAAATTGTGTGGGAAAACTGGATATACACACACAAAAGGACAGTGAGATTACCAGGATAACATACTATGTGCAACAGTGTGGTGAAGGGGTGGATGAGCAAGGCAAAGATTGCTATCTGTCAACCCAATATCCATTCTTCCCTTCTTAGTAAAATAATTCCCATACTCTTGGGGATGGCAATGCACCCAGCTAAGTACCCATGTTTCTCTGTCCTCATGTAAATAGAACTGGTCAGTGACATATAATAATTCACTAACTGAATTTCCAGAGAAGTTCTTAAAGGGGGCTGCTCAGCTGGCAGTTGCCTAGTTGCCTATTTCAGCTGGCATGTGCCTTTTCCTTCACCATGCTGCCTGAAAAGTAAATAAGCTGGCTGCTACTGCATGAGCATCTCAGACCTGAGGATTGAAGCCATGTTTGTGAATGAAGAAAGAGACAAATCTCAGGCCTCCAAGGTTTGTGAAGCTACCTGTTCTGGGTTGCCTGTGTCCAGATTTAACTTTGTATGAGTGAAAATTCAATGTCTTCTGTGTTTGGATCATTCTTCTTTAGGACATCTATCTTATGCATCCAAACTTAATTCTAACAGATTCATTCATTCTATGCAGCTGGGGAACACATGGCAAGGGTGAAGATGGTGGGTAAGTATATAACTTAAACCAGATGGAAACTTTTTACAAATGCAAATTATTGGACCATTCCTCAGATCTACTGAATCAAAAACTCTGGGGGTAGGGTCAAGCAATTTGTCTAGGAAACCCTTCAGATGCAAGTTTGGGAGACAAGGCAAATTCTTCTTGTTTGGTGTTCAGCATAGGAAACTTTTAATACGTGACTTTGATCTATGACCACATGCTCTTAAGAATAGGGGCTTTGAATTTTAAAATACTTGGGTTCTAATTCCATAATTACCATTTATTGGCAATATAATCTTTAGCAAAAGACAATGTTTTGGATTCTCATTGTCCTCAACAGTAAATGGGGATTATAACAATAGTGCCACTCAGAGTTATTGTGTGGATCAAATGAAACATCCTGGAATACTGTAAGTACTTAGTAAATGTTAGTTCTTCCATTCACTGTCCACCACTAACAATGCATTGCAGGAATCTGGTCTCAGGCATGCATTGTAGGATGTGAGATTAGGCACCCATCTACCCACCATCTTTCATGCTTTGTTTCCATTATTGCTTCTATTATTCTTTAAGATGGAAGAAAACCTTAAGCAGAGAGATTCCAGGGGGAAAAAAGAAAAAGAACGGAATTTTCTTCACATATAACTATTCAGGTTACCTACAGATTGAGGATATAAGAAGGCCCTGGACTAGTTGCAGTGGCTTACATCTGCAATCCCAGCACTTTGGGAGGCTAAGGCAGGAAGATAGCTTGAGGCCAGGAGTTCAACACCACCTTGGGCAACATATCAAGACACCATGTCTGCAAAAAATTTAAAAATTACCTGAGCATGATGGTACGTGTCTGAGGTCCCAGCTACTCAAGGGCTGAGTCAGGAGAATTGCTTGGGTCCAGGAGTTTGAGGCTGCACTCCATCCTGGGAGACAGGGTAAGACCCTGTCTCTTAAAAAAAATTTTTTTTTAAATCCTGTAACTAGTTTTATTTGGGGCCTTAGGAAATGTCTTTCTCATCAGGTAGAGGGAAAATTATGCCCAACTGGCACATGAGCTCTTATAAGAAGTGAACAATGCTCACATGTACTTTTTCCAAAAACTGGGAACTAAAACTACCATGTTATCCTCCATTTAAATTTTTCTGCATTTGGGTATCACAAATAAACCGATCTTACTGAAAGCAAAAGGGGTAATACTACACCAAAAGACTGTAAAGGGACCCCTTACCCTGTCTTGTCTATGCCTTATGCTTATTCAGGAAAAACAAAGGTTAGAAAAAAAGGTCAAGTTTCCCAACCAACTTTCCACCTCTTAGTTCCTGCATCAAATTACAAAACCTCTTTCTATCTAGTGGTTACAGGACATTTAATAGGAGGGTTCTTTAAAAAGTTCATAGAAAATGGATTATAACAAATTATTTATGGATTTCAAAATTTTTTACACTAAAATAAACTTGTACTAACTTGTAATGGCATGTTTGAACAGAATCTAGTTTTAGGAACTAAGAAGGATAAGATAATTTAAACAGATCCCCTATAGGGCAACATGAAGTCTGCTAAAATTGAAACAAGAACAAACATCAAATTTATGGTGAAGCTGGGTTGGAAAAATGGTGAAATCACTGAAACTTTACAAAAAGTTTATGGAAACAATGCTCAAATAAATCAGCAGTAATTAATAACTATTAAAAGAAGGGATAAGACCATGTTGAAGATAAAGCTTGCAGTAGCAGACCATTCATATAAATGTTTTAGGAAAAAATTTATCTTGTTTATGCTCTATTTGGAGAGTACTGACAATTAATAACGGAAACAATAGGCAACACCCTAGATGTCTCAACTGGTTCCGCTTATACAATTCTGACTGAACAATTAAAGCTGAACAAACTTTCTACTTGATGGGGATGGGTGCCAAAATCCTTGTGCCCAGATCAGTCGCAGACAAGAGCAGAAATGTCAATGGAAATTTCAAACAACTGGGACCAAGATCCTGAAGCATTTATTGAAATAACTGTAACAGAAGACAAAACATGGCTTCACCAGTATAATCCTGAAGGCAAAGCATAATCAAAGCGATGGCTACCAAGAGATGGAAGTGGTCCAGTCAAAGCAAAAGTTTACTAGTTAAGATCAAAGATCATGGCAACAATTTTTCAGCATAATCAAAGCATTTTGCTTGTTGACTTTCAGAAAAGCCAAAGAATGATAACACCTTCTTATTGTGAGAATGTTTTGAGAAAGTTAGCCAAAGCTTTAGCAGAAAAGTGCCAGGGGAAGCTTTATCAGAGAATTCTTCTTCACCACAACATGGTTCCTGCTCATTCCTTTCATCAAACAAGGGCAATTTTGTGAATTTTGGTGGAAAACCATTAGGCATTTACCTTACAGTCTTGATTTGTCTCCTTCTGATGTATTTTTATTTCTTAACCTTTAAAAAAATCCTTAAAGGGCACTCATTTTTCTGCAGTTAATAACATAAAATAACATTTAAAAGACTGCATTGACATGGTTAAATGACCAGCACCCTCAGTTCTTTAGGGATGGACCATATGGCTGGTATTATGGCTTACAAAGTGTCTAGAACTTGATGGAGCTTATGTTGAAAAATAAAGTCTATATTTTATATTTTAATATTTTAATTCCATTTTTCCATGATCTTTTTAAAGTCCTCTCGTATGTAATATTTTGGTAGGTACGGTACCCAGAAGACTTCTAAAACTAACTCTGACTACATAGTTGTTATTGGATTCACCTCCTTGGTGGAGAAATGACCATAGATCCTCCTTCCAACTCCCCTGCTTACCAAAGAAAACCCTGAAATGATCAGATACCAGCTCTGCCCATTCAGTTTCCAGACTGAGCAAAATCAGAGAATGGGCAGAAACAGATTCTCCAAGAGATGAAGCAGAAAAGAAAAATAAGTTTATTGAATTAAAGTCCCTTTACCAAATGAAGGTAGAAGAGAAAACTGGATGGTTGAAAAGTCGGCCAAGTTGGGACAAAGGAGCTTGGGCAGGGACTAAGGAGGAGGATGGCTGGTAGAGAGGGGGCGCTTTTCCTGATTGAAAGACTATAAAATTGTAATGGAGAACTGCTGTGTTATGATTTGGGCTAACTTTCAAATGTTTTGAGAAACATCAGTAAGGAAAGAAATTTTCTTTTTTAAATTTTTTTTTGTAGAGAAAAAATATGTTGCCCAGACTGGTCTCATGCTCTTGGGCTCAAGCAATCTTCAAGCCCTGGCCTCCCCAAGTGCTGGGATTGCAGGCTCAGAAATTCCTTATTATAATCATTTATAATACACACATGTATTATTAGTGAGATAATTTTAATAGGTGAGATACTTTTGTGGTTGGTTGGAACTCTAATTTATATGGCTCAAGGCATAAAAAGAATCACACAGTTCTGTTATGGTGGGAGTGGAGATACATTGATATTTACGGAGAACCTACTGTTTTAGTTCATTTGGGTTGCTATAACAAAATGCTATACACTTGGTAGTTTATAGACATTTATTTCTTATAGTTCTAGAGACTGGAAAGTCCAAGATCAAGGTGCCAACAGAGTTGGTACCTGGTGCGGTTCCAATCCTGATGGCACTTTTTTGCTCTTTCCCCTCAGTGGGAGGGAGCTTTTGGACATCTCTTACAAGGGTACTAGTCCCATTCATGAGGCTATACCCTCATAACCTAATCACTTCCTAAAGACTCAACCTCCGAATATCATCATATTGGGGACTAAGTTTCAACATGTGAATTTTGAGAGGCACAAACATTCAGTCCATGACACCTACTAAGAGGCAGATACCATATTTAATCCTCACAATAGCCCTATGAAATTATTACGTATTCACCCTTCTAGATAAGACAACTGCAGCTGGAGAGATGAAATGTATTTATTTCCCAAGGCTATAAAGCTAGCATATAGTGGAGCAGGGGAAAAGCCTGAGTTCTCCCTGGCCTGATGCCTGGAGTGGGAACCAGAAGCTACCGCTGAATGGAAGAGTCCCTGGGCTGTTGCTGCTGCCAAAGCTGCCTGGAGAACTCTGCCTTGGCATGTGTCTGGATCCATGCTTCATTGTGAAACTGTGGGTTCTCTTGACACTTTCTTAGAACCTGTCTCAGCACAAAAGCTGGAGGGTTTCTTTGCTTGTATGGGGTCATAAATAGCAATCTACCAGAGCCCCTTTCTTTGTCCTCCCTATGCACTGGTGAAAAAAGCCAGTGTGAGTGGGAAAACAGCTTTTTATAAGCTTTTCCAGAAACCTTTTGACTTTTTGTTTTTCTCTCACATTCTTAACACTTTATTATTCCCCTTTTTCTTTATCTACTATCAAATTTCCTGGCATCTGGCTTTCTTCCCACTGATATTAATGTACAGGAGATAATAATCAAGTACTCCCTATGAAAGTCTGGTAATTTTTTTTAGCTATTTTTTACTATAACCCGGGATAGAAGTTGTTGTCTAATTATCCTTTCTCACACTAGCCAGCTGAATTGCTGCTACTATTTCTCATAGTCTTGACTAACCCAGATTATAAATCTTCATTGCAAAATATCCTGATCTCATATTTTTTTATTTTGACAATAGTGATATGACTACAGAGAAATAAAAGTAATGGCTAGCTAAAACGAAGCTCAACAAAGAATTTTCTTGACTGTGTAATGTAACTAGAGGAAGTGATCACAACCTCTGTATTTCTTCACCATTTTTATTTCTTTTTCATATTGGAGCAAGGGAGACCATTCTGAAGGGGACCTTAGAAAGGTTCAGTTTGAGTAAAATGAGTCCCAGGACAAACAGATGCTTAATGCAAGTGACAACCCCAGGCATCTATACTTTCTGTTTTGCGTTAATTCTGTGTTCTTTTCTAAGAGGCAAAGCCAAGAGGTAAGGATTTGGCTAACAGAGAGATTAACCCTTTTTCTCAAAGATAGGATCCACTAGTTGAAAATACTGCAGGCTTCCACTACTTTGTCCACAAATCTTTGTTTCTGTCATTTCTTCTACCTTCTCCACCTAATTCTACTCCACTAGGTCAGCCTATCTGCATGGCTGGATGGCTAACACATACAATTTGGGTTCCCAGTAAAAGTCATCTACCTTTCCCAACATTCTGGTGGCAAATCCTAAATTAGTGACATCCAGAAGAAGCCTTAACACATATAGCAGGCAAAAACATTTCTCCAAACACATACACACACATACATACATATACATTGTCTTTAACACTAAAGACAATCTTTCTGCAATTCCTTAGTGGCATAGCCTGGTAAGGAAGACAGTGGCACCCAGTGGACAAATGTTTGATTGTTTGTGACAAGTGTTTTATTCTGAAATATTCTCTAGAACATTCTTAAGAAATATCAGTTGCTTCCTTTTCCCTACCCTCTCACTCAATTTTTTAAATGTCAATTTAAATTTTAAAATAGGGGACAGGTGACTATTCTGACAGTTTTTGTCTTTTCAAGGATAAGACTAGACTTAAACACAGGAGAAAGTAAAAATCTCAAAATTAAATGTCTATAATTGATTGACCCATCTCACTGAGTAACAGTGAAGACAGCCAAATCTAATAAAACGCCTGCAATGTGCTTTTATACATCATACTCTCCTTTTTTTCATACCACAGTCTATTTCCAAGTACATTCACTTGGTAATGCAAACGCGGCAACTTCAAGAGCTATACTTTAGTACAGTAATACGCACAGACCCTGCAACTTAATGCTATTGCGCAGTTTACCTTAGAGCCATAAAAATACCCATTTTCATTTTCAGTCTTTTCCATTCATTCTATTGTTTGTGGGCTACTTGGGTAAAGAATACCTGACTTATATGATTTTCTCCCCAAAACACCTACCCAGAACCTTACTTATGGTGGGCACAAAGAAGCTGAGTGAAATCCATTTTCCATTGTATCTGCTAAACATTGAAAAAGTAAATACATCTAATTGTTTGGTGCTATATAAAGGGATCATCCAGCTAATAATCTTAAATATTAGAGGCTGTTTGTATTGGATAAAAATATTTTATAAAAAAAAAGGAAAAAGTGCTTTTATGAATGAATTAAATCGTACTGATTTAAATGAGAAATCATTAAAAACCATCTGATTACAAAATAAACATATATCTTCTTAGTGCAACCTAATGCCAGCAGGGGTGCCCTCTTTTAGTTAGTCATTTATAAACCCTTCCCAATTTGGAGGCTCTGAAATTCTGTTTATTTTGCTTTGGAGTGGTATCCCATGTTTATCATTATGCTCTTTGTAATTCATAATTTTGCCACAGTTTGAGGCTGGTTTTGTTTGTTTTAGAGAAAAAAAAGTTGGCAGGCTAAAGCTATGACTTGAGGCTGAGATGGAAACTTTCCCAAAAGGGCAACACGCTTTCATTAGTTGACACAAGTTCCTTGGTGACCCTTTGTATTGATCACTTTTAGTCTGTAAACAATAAACACATGCCAAACTAAGGGATGTACTTTTTTTGGTAAATTGAAAAAGAAATGGAGGCCATTTGTATGTATATCACTATATTACATGCTAATTATGCTTCTTTTTCTCATAACACAAGCACTTCCCCCCCAGTTTTTGTAAGAATTCTTTTAAAATTCTGATGCAATTAGATTTTACTGTAAAAAGATAACACATTTTTTATTTAAAAATCTTAAAATTGTTTTTCAAAGTTTCTAAAAATATATTCTCATCCAAATGTATCAGTCCACAAGAAACCAATAAACATTTATAACATTTCAGGGCTGCCTCTGTCCTTTTTCCTCCACTGACTGTCACCAAGGGTGAGCATTGAGGGACCCAGACTTTAGGCAGTTTTGCTGTATGGGGCCAAGCTTCTCTGCTCAGTGGGAAAGGCAACAATCGTTGCACTATTTGCAAAGTATAATCTTATTGGGAAACATTCCAGCCCCCGATCTGAGCTTTACCCAGTCTACTTCCTGTGAAATTAGGGAGCTTATGTACATGCAATGCACCTTTAACATGTCCAGGCCACCTGTGCAGGCCAGTGTGCACCTATGGTCTGCTTCTTTGCTTCTGTGAGTTTCAAAAACCCAAGAGAAAAGTCACTATTTGAAAAAGACTTTTCTAAGCAAACTTTCCCCAAATAATTCAAGAAGTTTCTATAGGTTTTATTTTATCTTTAAGCTTATCTGTTTATAATGCAAATATGCTTTGCTCATTCAGAAAAACTACTTGTTTAAAGAAGGTTTGCCTAACGTAGACTGTGCTGAATGAAATCCAAATAAAATACAAAGTTAAAAAAATTTAAAGGCTGCAGAGGTCCATAGAGATTAAAGTAAGCATTATTATGTCTAAAATGAATGAAATGTCAAGGATGTGTGCCTGAGTGTGCATGTGTGTGTGTATGCATGTGTAATACATGTGTGTGTGTGCCTGTGTGTGTATTAATAGGGATAGAAGTTAATATTTGTGTTTAGATTGACACTGCTAACTGCACACTGAGAAACATTTGTTTCCAGTTCTTATGACAGGTATTACCTGTTCCTCTAAAGCTTTAGCCTTTTCTTCTGCTTCCATCAGGCACATCTCCAAAGACTTGATCTGGGTCAAGGTAGACTCCATCTGTCCAGTGTCCAGGGAAACTCTCTTTAAAACAATAATCAAGTATTACTTTTTGAAATGAATAGTATCCTGAGTGCATTTCAAACAATTTTATGGACTAAGGATATACTTGACAAACTCATACAAATCCTCCCATTTTCTTAACACAGTAATAAAACAGCAAAATGTTTTAACAACAATAATCTTTAACAATTTTGAGCCTAAAAGGAGAGTAAAAGTTATGATGACAATGAACAGATTTTGACAGAGTAAAATTACTCACATTGGGCTTTGGTTACTCTGCAACCTTTATTCTTACTTCCAGAGGTTAGAATCAAAATTTCCCATTCCTAATGGGAGATGTCACCTATAATGCCTATGTTTTTAACATTTACCTATCAAGAAAAACGGGATCTTCTGAACTCACAAAAGCCCTGCTTTCTCTGATCTTCACCTTCTGATCATGAGTCATTAAAACAAAGACAGAACATGTTTTAGAATCAGATCATTCTTCCCCAGAGCAAGGCTAGTATGACTCAAATCAGCAGATGTGTAGACTTTACCTCTCAAAATTGTTGTAAAGTTACCTTTTCTCAGCTACAAACTGAAGAATATGCAAAATTGGTATGAAAATATCAGGCACAGACCCTACTGAGACTTGACCACTTTCTAACGATTCTTTGGTTGTTGTGATAATTAATAATTACAAAGCAATATAAAACTTGGTAAACCTCATATGTGCTAGGACTGTGACCTTTCCTATAGCTTCCCTGGGTGTGTCCTGTTTTCTTGTGAATTCTTCTGCCACTGCAGCTGCTTCCAATTAACCACATAAAGAATGAACTGTGTTCCTACATATTTCAAAGTTCTAACTGTTGCTTTGTTTTTTCCCTATGGTTTATGAGACTACCGATTTTACACACATGTGCATTTCCTGATGATACAATAGAGCCATCTGGTGGTAAAGGGAACTAGGCATTAAAATACAGCATTCATTCAGTTCCTGTGATTGTTCATCCTGTATGCTGAACCTTGAGGCTCTGCCACTGGCCTCTAAATTCTATGAGATAAGGGGCCAAAAAAAAAAAAAAAAACCCAAAAACTGCATATCATGAACAACCTGGCTCCAAAATCGAGCTCTGCCACATGCAGCTATATACCCTTCAAAAGTTTGCTGTAGGCGACAAACATCTTGGGCTGGTATGGTGATACTAGAATGAAGTGAACTAATAATTCTCAGTATCCCAGGATGTTTCCAATACTTTCAAGAATGGGTCCAAAAATTCCAAAAAAAAAAAAAAAAGAAAGAAAGAAAGAAAAACAAGTCTCAAAACAAATTTCTTGTGTTTACACGTAGAGATAAATACATGCTGTACAACATTTTATGCAGAAAGGGGGTATTAAAAAAGGCCAAACTAGCCGGGCTCGGTGGCTCAGCCTGTAATCCCGCGCCTTGGGAGGCTGAGGTGAGTGGATCGCCTGAGCCCGCGCGTTCGAGACCCGCCTGGGCAACTTGGTGAGACCTCATCTCTACAATAAATCAAAAAATTAGCTGGGTGTGGTAGTGCGC
>CAUYQG010214239.1:0-16161 GCA_963574415.1 Tarsius wallacei | reverse complement strand
TGTGTTGGCCAGACATACATAGTTACCTCGGTTCTCCTTGTATCTTTTCTTAGATAAACATGAGTTTGTTTTTACTTTAATAAACTTAAAGGAGTCAGTAACTCAGTCAGGCTGTTTTTTGAAGAGAATACCTAGGCAGGTAACCAAGCAATGTCATTGTTTCCTTCTGTAAGCTCCATTACTCTCTCTTTCTCTGTCTTTCTGAACTCAGGGAACAGATTTATCTTTGTTCAGTAAATAGATTGAACAGAATGTAGAAGCAGGAAGGCTGTAATTCACCTATTCCTTTGCAGCCATTGCTGCTGCTGCCTTTTCTATTTCTGTCTACCCTTTCAGGTGGAAAAGGCACTGGAGTATATAAATCACCTCCAGCCAAATTGCCTAGATAGCTTTGGTAGTAAGTGTGGCTACTATTTTCCCCAGGGCAAAGGGTCCAGAGAGAAGCCCCAGCAATAGGGAAGTCAGCAAAACCTATCAAGATATTATCCTTCCTCTTCCTGCCCTCCCTTGTGTCTTGAGACACCAGCTCAGCCTTCATTGTTAGAAATGATCATAAAGGAGCCCCAACACCTCCAAATATGTCTGCTTGCTGACAGGGGGAGCCATATCCAACATGTACAGCATCATGGCTGCCCGCTACAAGCACTTCCCAGAAGTTAAGACGAAGGGCATGGCGGCTGTGCCCAAACTGGTCCTCTTCACCTCGGAACACGTGAGTTAGGGGCACTTGCTCGTGGATTATGGTGTTTTCCAAGGGACTATCCAACTTCTAACCTCAAGCCTCTGTTTGCTGCAGAGTCACTATTCCATAAAGAAAGCTGGGGCTGCACTTGGCTTTGGAACCGACAATGTGATTTTGATAAAGTGCAATGAAAGGTAGGCAGGGAAGAGTGAATATTAGGTTCTTGATGTATTAAATGTGTTCATCTGTTAAATTTGTTTTATTGTGCTTAAGGACTGGCTCAGTGCAATGTGCCAAGCTGCTAATGGTCTGTTGAAAACATCTCATTAAATTACTTTTTGCTGCTGCTTAAGTTTTTTTTCATGTGTAAGCTCATTGATTCTTCATTTTAATTTCTCTCCTTTTACAATAATTATAGGGGAAAGATAATTCCAGCTGATTTTGAGGCAAAAATTCTTGAAGCCAAGCAGAAGGTATGTACTCTATGGTGCATCTAAACTCCAATGAATGCAATTTTTTAAAAAATACCTTCATTCTGCCCTAGGCAATGAAAGTCTTTGATAATATAAGATAATTTTATTGTATTTCTAAAATTATTTTCTCAGATAGTTGCTTATTCCCAACTTGTGAAATTATATGGTTTTTAAGCTGCGTCTATACAATGTCAAATTTTTTAACTGAAAAGTTTAGTCATTGTTACTGTCCTATTTTCATTATGCCAAATGATTGTTTTAGTGTTGTTCAATAAATCAATTACCTGAGCATCATGAAGATACAGCCTAATTGAACTTTTCATTTGCTACTTGTTAGGTATTATCTCATTTTAACAAATGCTATTTTAGCTTAGGATTCTGTTTAGCAAAGTGCTTTCATGCCCTGGCAGATGGCCCATGGTACTTGGCAAATCCAGCCTCAACAAACTCTATTAAGCAAAAAACTCATAGAACAGATGTAGCCACAAGTCATTGCCAGATAGCTGTCAGGCCATTTACCAATGCATTGTTGTTTTGGATACATTCTTGTACCTCCTAATTTACTTGTTTATTTGTTTGTTTGTTTGTTTTAGAGTTGGGGTCTCACTCTTTTGTCCAGGCTGGAGTGCTGTGGCATGATCGCAGCTCACTGCAGCCTCCACCTCCTGGGATCAGACAATCCTTCTACCTCAGCCTCCCAAATAGCTGGGACTACAGGTGCTCACCATCATGCCTGGCTACTTTTTAAAATTTTTTGTAAAGACGAGGTCTCTCTGCGTTGCCTAGGCTGGTCTCAAACTCCTGGGTTTAAGCAGTCCTACCACCTCAGCCTCCCAAAGTGCTGGAATTACAGGCATGAGCCACCGAGCCCGGCCTTGTACCTCTTTCTTTAGTTGTAGTTGTTTACTGAGTCTCAGCAGAAGAGATGGGTGTAGACGTTGCTAGGTCTGAGCCAGGAGCAGAGGTGGAGCTCAGTTTCCCAAAAGCCTAAGACTCAGTTTTCCCCAGATCTGTCTTAGCTCTGTTATACCACTCCTTTATTTATTTCTTGTTTATGTCAAAATTTCATCATATTTCCACTATTAATAAGCATTTCAACTTTTACAGTGTGTAGATCTGTTTTAAAAAGCCAGACCATGGCTTAGTATAATTATTATATCAATACACTTAAAAGAACACAGCACCTAAAGAGAACAATATCCAGATAATATTCAGAACTCCCTCCCATCACTACAAACACTTATTATTACTCTTTCCTGCTTTATTTTTTTTTTGCCATAGAACGCATCACTTTGAAACATATGTATATATTGCTTATTTAGTTTAACTTATTGTCTGTCACACCCCCACTAGAATGTAAACTCCACGATGGCAGAATTCTTCATCTGTTGTGCTCACTGCTGGTGTCCCCGGTGTCGACAATAGGACCTGGCCACAAAAATCATTCAGAAAAGATTTGTTGAATAAATGAATGAATGGAGTGATTGAGCCAAGAAAGAACATAGTCAGAGTACCTGATATCACACCAGCCTAGCTGATCACTGTTAGAAATACATGCTACTGCAATTCGTCTACTTCATTAGGAAATGAGAAAAGTTCAAAAGACTAATCAGCCTGTCTCTCTTTCCTTATAGGGGTACGTTCCCTTTTATGTCAATGCAACTGCTGGCACGACTGTTTATGGAGCTTTTGATCCGATACAGGAGATTGCAGATATATGTGAGAAATATAACCTTTGGCTGCATGTCGATGTAAGTGCTATAACTCACAGAGAGGCTAGTCCATTCGGGGGGTGGGGGGGTGGAGGCAGCTCTGCTTTATGATTTACCTCAAGCTTCTTCCCACGCCCCAGCCAGCCCTCTTTCCACTCCACATTAGTCCCAGCTGTCAGGCCCCCAGCCAGCCATTCATGACTGGTACATATCACAGGCCTAGAACATCCTCTGGGAGTTCTCCGGTCTTTCACGGGCGGATTGCTGTCTTCTATAGTTCCTCCTGGAATATGGTCTCCATCGCCCTACCATATAGCTTTTGTGGACAAATGGCTACTGAGTAAAATACTTGGTTTCAGAGAAGAAAAAAAAAAATACAACATATAGAAAGTGGCCATGAAATGTGAACCCTCAGCTACCTGCCTTCAGTCTAGCCATCTATGACACTTTTCTTAGCTACATGTGTATCTGCTACATTTGGGGGAAAATAGAGGCAGTATATGGAAGGCATTATCAATTAAGAGATTTAGTCCTGAATTTTCCCAAGAGCACAAAAGGTATGTTTTCACATTTGTGACCAGGTGTATTATTTTGTTTCTGTCTGTCCATTCTCTTATGGATTTAACTTCTCACCGCTAGACAGTGGGGTAATCTGACTGACAAAAGCTGTTGTGCCATGTGGCATCCCAAGCTATTCAGTCAAGTGCATCATGGAACCCACAAAAATGTCTTGCTGTTGCAGGAGCAGTTGTGAGACCTCCAAACCCGGCAGGAAGTGCTGCTTGCTGAGTTTTTCAGGAGCTGTTAGAATTCTCCCCCAGGAAGAATCAGACAGCAGGCTCCAATCCTTTGAGTAGCTTCCAGAATCACCCTGGGAAGGCTCACCAAGGATCTCTGTCATTCCACAGTTCTCTGGGCCTTTGGGTCTTGGCAGCACAGGCACCACAGGCTCAGACCCAGCTTACTTATATCGCTTGTGCAGCTACTCCAACATGAACTTGGAGGATCTGTTGAAAAAGAAATGACAAACAATGAAAAAATCACAACTGCCATTGGTTGAACAATCAGTGAGGGCCCATTTTATTAGAGAAGCTTCTGTTTTTTACCTTGTACATTCTCCTGTTTTACTAGATGTGCGGAGTGACTGGTTTTGGATTCTTAAGTATCACTGCTCCCCTCTCCCTCTGCTTTATCTGTTCCCACAGGCTGCCTGGGGTGGTGGGCTGCTCATGTCCAGGAAGCACCGCCACAAGCTCAATGGCATAGAAAGGTATGGACCAGAGCTCACAGGCCTCCTTCCTTCCAGAACATCAAACATACTATGCTCTGATGTCAGCCTGCACCATCCCTGCCCTGATTCCCAGCATCTTATTTCAGTCTGACTAAGCTCCATGTAGTTTAGCAAGCATTTATTGAGCATTTTTTGTATGTCAAATGAGCCCTCAATGAATTTGCAACTTAGAAAGAGAAATAGACAAGTATATAAGCAGTTACAAGAAATATGGGCAATTGTTCTATGGTTCTCCCTGTGTACATGTTAATTTTTAAAAAGACAATGTGAGAAGCATAATAGGAGATGAAATTGCAGGTGCCCAGGTAAGAGAGGCAAGAGATTAACCAGGGAGGGGTTTGGAGGCTAAGTCAGAGTTTGCCAAGGGCACAGGAAGGGTCACTGCTTCACTTCACTCTTTTTCCTTATGAAGCTTACTGTAGGAAAAGACAACACTCAGCTCAGAAACTTACTTTCTTCCTCACCGTTCGCCTTCAGTGGTCGTTCTAAGCCAAATATGATTTTGACCTGACTCCTAAGTGTTGATCCATAGTGAACTCTCATTGGTTCATTCAGCGTGTATTTACTGAGCACCTACCATGAGTCAGGCAGGTGTGAATGTGAATATTTCATTACCTGCCTCCCATCCGGCCATCTATAGTGCCTTTCTAAAAAATACATATCTAAAAAAATTGGTTTTTAAACCGAAACGCATACCTGATACATGTGGGGAAAATAAGGCAGTGTATGGAAGGTATTATCAGTTAAGAGATTTGCCTTCCTAAAGCTTACATTCCAGTGGGCTAGATGTTCATAAACAAATAAATATTTCATCTATCATCTATCTCATAGTAAAGAAAAATAAAACAAAGACAGGTAGCAGTGAGTGACAAGACATGCTGCTTTAGACAGGGCAGGCAGGGACCTTTCTGAAGAGGTAGCATGTCAGCAGTGGGATGAATGGAGAAAGGAGGCGAGGTTATGAAGAGAATATTCCAGGAAGCAGGAATAGCAAGTGCGAAGGCGCTGAGGCAGGACTGTTCTTGGCAAGTTGGAGGACCATCAAAGAGGCCAATGGGGTTGGAGCAAGACAGGAGAGAGCACGCCGTGTTGTCTCTTGCTGCCAGCACTCTGGCGTCTGTTACTTCTACTGTGCTTCCTCAAACTTCTGTCTCAGTTTTGAAAGGCCAGTGTCAAGGTGAGTGGGACTGGCTCTGTGAAGCATAGTTACACATCTCTGTCCTTCAGAGGAAAATATATGAAATGTAGCTGAGTCTGCTTAATTGTACTTCAGATTTCTAAGTCAATTTTAATTTTTCATCTTTAAGTCTAGGACAACTTGAAACATTCTGTACTAGACTTTTCCTTTCTACCATTTTGTTTTATTGATTTATTTTTGGTTTTTTGTGTTGAATCTCACTCTGTCGCCCAGGCTGGAATGCAGTGGCACAATCACGGCTTACTGCAGCCTCGACCTTCTGGGCCCAGGAGGTCCCCCTCAGCCTCCTGAGTAGCTGGGACTACAGGAACACGCCTCACACCTGGCTAATTTTTTTATTTTTTGTAGAGACAAGGTCTCACTACATTGCCCAGACTGGTCACTGGGCACTTCCTGGGCTCAAGCGATCCTCCCACCTCAGCCTCCCAAAGTACTAAGATTACAGGCATGAGCCACCATGCCTGGCCCTTTCTACCATTTCATAGCACATATGTCATCCAAAGGAAATTGAATTCATATTATGTCATTGCTTTCCATTTGTAGTAGCAAAGAATCATTTACTTCAGACCTTGAAGGTATCCAAAAAATCATATAAAACACTTTATGACACTTAAAAATAATCTTTAATGACTTGGTAAATGAGAAAAATTGATTAAATTCACTGTTTTTTAAACATAACCTGACATTGGTGATTTTTAATGAGATAAGCACTTAGTTAACTTTTATGGAACTTTTCACAGGTCTTTTTCACAAAGGTTTGATTATACATTTAAAGGACAAATATTTCAGGCCTTCCTCTCTTCTTGAAACACAGTGCACATGCACACTAAATGATCTTCCCTCTAAAGAATGTAAGCGATATGAAGTGGTTACAAATTCACAGCAAGGGTTAGCTCTAAGGAGAACCATTGGGAAGGAGTCTGTAAACCACCGAAGCAAGTTACCCAAGTTTTAATCATCATACATTACACTTAGTTGTTCCTGTAATGTCCTAGCTAGTGTGCTCCTTAACATCTAATTGTGTCTGACAGAATGATGCGGTTGCTAGGAGACCATGCTTGTTAAGCTATCATTGCAGCCCAAACTGGCAAAATCTATTTCATTGAGCATTTAAACGATGCTGCCAGTCAAGAGTTTAGATTAGTCCAGTTGACCCTTGCTTTTAGGTACCATTCTTGATGTTGTCCCATAAGAAGGTAGGTCAGCATCACCAGCTCATTTTATAAATACCGACAGAAAGGTAAGAAGAAGCCAGAGACTGTTACCTAGGTAGAGGGAGTCTAGTGGGGTGATTATGAACACTGTCCCTTCAGTTAGAGTCCTTAGGCTTGAATCTTGGCTCCAACACTCCCAACTGTGTGACTTTGGGTAATATATTTAAACTTTTTGTATGTCAGTTTCTCCATCTAAGATAGAAGTCATCATAGTACATACATCATAGGGTTGTTGTAAGAATTATGTAGATCAAGCACTAATATAAGCATTTTATATTTACTAACTCATTTTATCCTTTATTCAATTATGTTATGTGGACATTCCCCATTTTACAGATGGGAAAACTGAGGCACAGAGGAGTTCTGTAATGTGCCCAGACTAGCAAATGTCGGAGCCAGCATCCAGGCTGTGACAGTTTGGCTCCAAAGCTGAGTTCTTAACCACAATATTATGTTGATATAATACCTGAAAGTTCTCAGAACAATAGGACATATAATAAGAGCATCATAAATGTTAGCTACCATTAATAGCAGTTATTTAGAAGATACAGTCTGCAATATAATGCCCTGAGACTGCCTGAAAAAATTTCTTTACTTCTTGATTAGTCAGTTGAGGAGAATGGGCATCCAAAACATTTACTGACAAGTTGGGATGGGTGGTGTTTTCCTCAAGAGGACAGTTGCCGCTTTCTCACTCCTGTGCCTTCTCCTCAAAGTGTCATGTGCTTCTCTCAGGGCCAACTCGGTCACCTGGAACCCTCACAAGATGATGGGCGTGCTGTTGCAGTGCTCTGCCATTCTCGTCAGGGAAAAGGTCTGTACTCCCTCCAAAGATGCACCGCCTGCACTTCCTTTAGAAAGCCCAAGAAGAGAGACGCGTGGGGTCTTTTTACAGTACCTGTTGGCTGCCTCAGGAGACTGGCAACCCCCTTGTGAGATGGCCGTGGCTGTCCTCTCCTACCCTTGTAGCTAACCTAGTTTCTCCTCCTGGTTCTTGCTGTCTACTGCCCTTCATCCTCGTTCCATGCTTGGGGCCTGTCAGTGACCGAGCCTTTCAGAGAATTATTTAATTGCATCTTCCTTCATGTTTGCACAAACAGAAGTGAGAGCGATTGGGCGAGGCACCCAATCAATTTCATCCTCAGCGAGGACAAAAAGTCTACTGGAGCATACTCTGAGTTCTTGGCATGAATGCCTGGTCCCAAGAGCTGAAATAAATGAGGCAGAACAACAACTACACATATCAACTTAGGCAACAAGGAATGTTGACTAAAAAGCTCCTGTAAATGGTTTAGTGCTATATCCCCTTCCTTAAGCACCTAATAACAGGACGCTGCCCTCCAAGCCACTGTTGCTCCAGTTAAACTTCTGGAGGCCTTCCAGAAAGGCTGTCTCCAGCCTGAAGGAGCCAGAACCTGCACAGGATCTTCACTCATACAGAGAGTCCCCGTTCACTTCATAGGAGATCCTGGAAAGTCTGGGGGGAAAATATTCCTTACAGCATGAAACTGTCCCACCTACTGAGGTAGTGTGTATCCCTAACCCTGTCCACTGAATGCTATAGCCCTTCTCACTTTTCCTTTTTTTCGAGTCAAGGTCTCACTCTGTGGCCCAGGCTTGCGTGCAGTGGTACAATCACAACTCACCACCGCCTTGACCTCCTGGGCTCAGGCAATCCTTTCGTCTCAGTCTCTTGAGTAGCTGGGACTACAGGTGTGCACCACCACAGCCAGCTAATTTTTTTTTATTTTTTGTAGAGATGAGGTCTCGCTTTGTTGCCCAGGCTGGTCTTGAACTCCTGGGCTCAAGCGATCCTCCTTCCTCAGCTTCTCAAAGTGCTGGGATTACAGGCTTGAGCCACTGTGCCTGGTCACTTCCCAGTCTTGGTAACAACCCAAAACATCCACGTTTCAGATGCCCCTTAGAGGAACGGCGGGCCCTTGTTATAGGCATCTGAGATGGAAGATTATTTTCTAATCAGTGTCAGAGGAAAAAGGGCAATGGTTTTTCCAAGAGTGATTTTAGGGAAGGATGTTGGAACAAGTGCAAAGACATCAGAAGAAAGATTGCATATGATCCCAGATCCCGTCTTCCAACCAGTCCTATTTTAAAGCCATCCACACCTCTGATCTGTGAATACAGATGCACTCATCTTAATTTCCATGACAGGGCATACTCCAAGGATGCAACCAGATGTGCGCAGGATACCTCTTCCAGCCAGACAAGCAGTATGATGTGTCCTATGACACTGGGGACAAGGCCATTCAGTGTGGCCGCCACGTGGACATCTTCAAGTTCTGGCTGATGTGGAAAGCAAAGGTACGAAGGGAATAATTCAGGGAACAGAGCAGAAATGTAATTTGCACAGACTGGCTGGCAAAAGAGAGGAAAGATATATCACAGATAATTCACTATATGTGTAATCAATATCTAGATAATTGAGTTAACTGTGTCTTCTTTGTGAATGGAATAAGTTTGTTCCTTATGTCAAATTCTCTCTCCTCTTGTTCAGTCTCCTCAATTTGAACTATTCTGAAGTTTCCTTATAACTTTCTCTTATAACAACTAAAAATTATGCCAAGATAAGATTTCCACAGCAATCCTTAGGGATGCTGGAATTGTTTAGTGCAGGTATAGAGAAAGTGATAAAAGATAAAAAATTACTGCATTATTCTGAATAGAACCTTGAATTCCTTTATGAGGCCCCTTATCATGGATACATATGACAGTTTTAAGTTCTAGTTAAATAAGGACTTTCCCATTATTTGTACTTTATACATTATACTGGAAAATGAGTACTTTATTCTGAGAAATCCTACTGCCAGTCTAAAGCATGCTCATTCATCAACCTCTTGGGTTGCATTTGTGTACCTAAGGAAAAAGCTAACTATTGGAATTTCCTCCAAAATATGAGTGAGGAAAAGAATTACTGTCTATTTGTTTCAAAAATATTTTTACACAATCAAGTAAAGGCAATGCTGATTTCACAGTTTTCTATCACAGCCATTGTTTTTATTTACCCCTGTCAGTTAATTTTAAATAATTCCCATGTTTGAGAATGAGTCTACCTAATACTCAAACTACAAGATTTTCCAGCAAAATATCCAGTCAGACGTTTCTTCTGCAGGAAAAATTCGGTAGATTATTAGTTTTTTTCTCGTTAAGTCATTTTGTCCCAATATAGAAATAGTCTGAATTAGATTTCTGCCACAAAGTAATCATAGGTATTTTAAGCATATAAATAGCCATAAATTGCCACAAAAGAAGAAGCCCTGTCATTTGAATATAATAGCCACGTAGACTGTCTCAGTCATTTCTGTCTTCTTTTGCCTAACAGTAACTTATTAAATCTGCTAGAGGTTTTGGCCATAATGTATTGGGTGCTGAAACGGGACCCTGGTGCAGGCTTCCTTCCTGAGTGGACAGGCCAGAGTGTACAGTCAGTGGTGACACTGCTTGGATAGGCTCACACCTTTGGTCAGGCCCGTTAGCAATCCAGCCTACCTTGTGCATCTGCTCTCCTTGTTAACACCGACCCACATACAGCCCTCTGACTGCTGTTATTCACCAGCCACGCTGGCTTTTGAAACTCATGCTCAACCAGTTTGTCAATAGTTGGAGCTGTTACAATCTCAGGGCTTGTACTAATGGCATCCCCATCTGCCTGCCTGCCTGTCACCAAAAAGGCATAATACTGTTATGTGGCAGGTGGCCTCCCTAGGAGGGCATGGGACACGTGTGGCCAGGACTTACTGCTGGGGAAGATGAGTTCTACAGCAGCAGCTTTCAAAGTTTCTGTGATGAAGAACCAGTTATTTGTCATTTTTTAAAATCTATCATGGACCAATACAATAAAGATGAACTGCTAGAAAAATGAAATTTAACAGCATACAAAGTATGTTTTCTTTAAATTAGATTAAATACACATAAAATTACTCTGTCAAACTGCTATAAAAGTTTTTTATTGCTTAATCTCAATTTCTGCACTCATTTGATTGTGGACTAGTTACACTTTGTGGACTGACCTCAGTTCACAGATGACATCTTGAATAGCACTAGCCTAAAGCAAGGCAGAAATAGACTTCAGGTCCTGGCTGTGAACAATATGCGGAAGTAAAAGCCCAGAGGCTGGAGGACCATCAAAAGAAAACGCAAGCGCATTTCATTTATTGCATGCAGAGCTGTGAAGAAACTGAACATATTTAATTAGGTGGTTCTTCCTAACCACCTCCAAGAATACTTTTTGATATACTTCTGCAGCCAAGGGCAACATAACCTTCTCAAATGCTCATCACAGGGAAATGCAACCACAAACATGACTTTTTTCTTTAAAACAGGGCACAGTGGGATTTGAAAATCAGATCAACAAATGCTTGGAACTGGCTGAATACCTCTATGCCAAGATTAAAAACAGAGAAGAATTTGAGATGGTTTTCGATGGCGAGGTAGGTAATCATCGTGGACCAGATACATGGCATTTCCAGAAAAACTGTAGAAGGAAGCTCTTGAAGTCATATTTTCCCACATTGCCAGAAACTGCTCCTGAATTTTCATTCTTAGGCACCCTTCATTTAATTCCTTCCATGTCCAAACACTTTTTTCTTCTGGTAGCATTGGGATGACTTTTCCCTTTACTTCTTTAAAAACTTGGCCAGCTTTCTGTAGACAAGAGGTCTTTCCCTGACAGGTCTGACCCTTCGTCATTCTTGGTTTGTCTTGTGTTGAACCCCTATGATAAAGTGTTTCTCAGTTCTCAGAAGCTTATAGGATGTGTATATTCTTGTTTCCCAGATTGGTCCTAAAATAAGGTTTTACTTTACACAGGTTCATCATGAGCAGAGTACTAAAATTGTCTCTGCCTGAGTTCATGTGCACATTGCACACAGTCTAATATTTGTCATACCAGTGTCTGCTATAGTGCTCACTGTGTGCAAGCCCCCGTGCCAGGAGCTGAGTTATATAGTATTGACCAAAACTGACACTTTCTCTGCCCTAATGGAGCTCACAGTTGAATAAAGAAAGATGGAATAGGAGCTAGTGTTGAATAAAAGAAAATCCACTCATAAATCAGCATCCTATTACCTACATTCAATGTTAGTCTATTTATCAGGCAGCCTAAACTATTAGGAACACACGTGAGAGTCACCAAATGAACAAAAAAGAGCCCCGAGCAGTTAAAAATCAATGATAAAGTGCTCTGATTATTTACGCACTATTTTAAACACTCTAATAGAAGATTAAAAACAATAGATGCGATATCTCAAGCCAGTTAAAGGCAGGCACAGTGATAGCAAGCAGCAACTAGGGAGAAAACTGAAAAAACTATAGCACAACTACAGAACTCAAAAAAGCACAGGAATCTTTAGGGAGGGAGACTAAACAGCTTTAGGTATCTCAATAATCCCTGTCTTATGGTTTAGAACCAGTATTAACGTTCATTATGATAATCCTGAGTCATCAAGAAAAGATTCAGTATCAACATAACAAACTCAATAAAATACTCAGTATCAATAAAATAAACTGTTTCAAGCATCTTCTATATGTGAGGTACTACAAAATGGCAAGATAGATAATACCTTTTTTAAATTACCCAAATGTAATTATTTTTAACGTGTCAACATTTAAAGTAACTTTGGTAACCTAAAAAATTGGTTGTGGGGAACATCTCTCTTGCTAGATATGATTGGCTAAGCGAGGCATTTTTCTCTTTAATGTAGAAATAGCATTGCCTTTGAGATGAACACCCTGCCTCAGTCTTTGGTCTGAGAGACTTCCACCAAGGATGTATAAGGGTTTGGGAATAGCTTTTTCTCAAGTTCTCATAATTTTGTTTGTTATTGTTTGTTTGCTTGTTCTTTAAAATCTCTGCAGCCTGAGCACACAAATGTCTGTTTCTGGTACATTCCGCAAAGCCTCAGGGGTGTTCCAGATAGCCCTGAGCGACGGGAAAAACTACACAAGGTATGGACTTGATTTTTGTCTTATCTGATCCTCTGCGATTTCTCTTAGCTGGTTAGGGCATACTTATTCTAATGTGGACAAGAAATTAAAAATAAAGATTTAGGGTGGGCTTCTAGTAATGGGGTGTTGAGGAGTCACTTTGTTATATTCTTCTTGTCTCTTCATTGTCCCCATATGTGGTTACCCCAGGAACTTCTAAAGGACACATCCCTGTCCTTGGTTAGTGTTCTTTATTAAAGGGACTTTATGCAGGGTAATGGAATAGTATACATATTCCTAGGAACATTCTATACTAAACTATGTCTGTTATAATAATCTATAATGCTGATTTATTCTAGTCATTGATTTCCATATCTAGTTTATATACTATTCAGAGTTGTTGATGTTATATTTAATTTACATAATATTTTATTCATGAAATCATTCAACAAGTTATCTATGTGCCAGACTGTATCCTGGGCTCCGAGTTATATAGATACCTCAATTTGTGTTGTTGCCTGTAAGAGGCTTTTTGTTTTTTGTCCTCACTTCTTATTTTATGTGTTCTACGACTGACTTTCAAAATTCAGTTACATGGTACTTTCTGAGGGAACCTGTGATTAGGTAGACTTGAATAGTCTTTAGCTGTTAGCCACCTGGATATAAAATATTTATTTGCTTTTATGTCAATATAAGTACAAATAGTAAAAAGCAAATTGGGTTGAATTGTTAAAAAAAAAAAAAAAAAAGAGGGTACTATATCAGTCTTGAGTTTTGTTTTGTGTTTCCATCACAAGGTGGCTCCAAAAATCAAAGCCCTGATGATGGAGTCAGGCACGACCATGGTTGGCTACCAGCCTCAGGGGGACAAGGCCAACTTCTTCCGGATGGTCATCTCAAACCCAGCTGCTACCCAGTCTGATATCGACTTCCTCATTGAAGAGATAGAAAGACTGGGCCAAGATCTGTAATCACCCTTCTCAGAATCTAAGTTTGTGAGAATACCCTTCCCCCTCTGACACTCTAGAACAAACCTCTCTACAAGTTGCTGAAACACATAGGCCATTTCATTGAGGGAAAATATAATATCCTGAAGATTACTGTTAAAACCCTACTTAAGCTTGTTTGTTATAGTTAGCAGGAAATAATGTTCTTTTTAAAAAGTTGCACATTAGGAAAACAGTATATATGTACAGTTATATATACCTCTCTCTCTATATATATATATATATGTATAGTGAGTGTGGCTTAGTAATAGATCACAGCATGTTTCCCGCTCCAAGAGAATACACTTCACCTTCAGCAGTTACTGAGGGGCTAAACATGCTGTAAACCGGCTTGCCCGACCACCACAGGAAAGCTGTTTTTCAAAATGCTGTGTCCTCGGGACCAAGGGAAATGTTGTCGGTGGGAATTGACCTCACTGTCAGTGTTTCTCCCACCTGAAGGAATGATGGATGAGAAAAAGCACCACCACATGACAAGAGTCACACCCTCCCCATTAGTATCCTGTTAGGGGAAAACAGTAGCATTGTTACAGGTGTACTGTTGCTGTATTTTTAGAGATTAATTTGTGTAGATTGTGTACATTACTGTTGTCTAACCTTGGTGGGTGTGGGGAGGAAGAACACGTGTAATGATGTCAATGACTGTTTAATTGTAGGTCAGTGAAATATTCGCTTATTTATATTCAGAGATTTACCATGTTAAAGAGGCGTCTTGTATTTTCTCCCCATTTGTAATGTATCTTATTTATATATTAATGAAGTAAGTTCTGAATATGGTTTATGGTATTTTCGTGCATTTGTGAGCCAAAGAGAAAAAATTAAAATTAGTGAGAACTGTATTTATATATGAGTGCCCTTAAAATAATGATTTAAGAATTTTATTGTCTGTAAAAGAATTCTGATACTGTACATAGAGTCATATATATATATGGAAACCCTATGACTTATATAGCGCCTGCTCTTCTATTCCTCTCTCTGTCTGGCTGTACGTCTGGTGTTCTCAATGCTTTTCTAGTAACTGTTGATTGATAACTAGACCTCCTGTAATTTTGTAGTAGTTCATGACCAATCCCTGTGACTCGCTTAGCTGAAACCTAAGGCAATGTTTCTGAAGACCTTCCGAAGAGCTCAGATAAATTGACCAGGCTCACAACTGTTTTTGAAGAAAGGAAATTCACACTGTGCGTTTTAGAGTATACAAGAAGAATACAAATAAATAAAAAATATTCTCCATGGAGAATTTGAACAAAACTTTCTTCCAGTTTATGTTTCACACAGATGTTTCCGATTATAGCTACTCAGATCACCCACACCCCATCCACTAGCTGGTTTTAGGGTCATGCTCAGTACCCTGATTAGCTGAGAGACTCAACCCACTGTCATAGGCCCCTGAGCCCCTCGTCTATAAAATAATTATGATTGTAATTAAATAAAATTTGCAGTTCAATCCTTGAGAAAGAAAAACCATCTGTTTCTCATTTTCTATTTGTATCTTGGAGTTTCATTCATTCAGTCATTCAACAAATAGTTTCTTCCTCTATATCAGGCACTGAGTATACATGGCAGACAAATACCGAATGCCTCTAAAAGCATAGAATCATACATTCCTTATGCCTGTACAATGTCCCGGTTCACTTCCTTGGGAAATATATTTCGGTGCTGGATCATTAGGAAACAGGGCCCATTTTCTGTCATATTCTATTAAGCTATAGTAATACTATCTCATGCAATACCTATTTAGTTTGTGTAGGGATTAAAGAGTCATTTGTAATTAGCATGCTGATTGCATGTGTAACCATTGTATTAAGCAACTGGACTTCATAGGGAATGATCATAAAGTCATTTTATTCTTTCTCCCACTATTCATTCAAATCCCCTCTGTGGGCTGATTTTTCCATGCCCCTATTTGAATTTGGGCCAATCCCATAGCTTTTCTGGCCTGTCAGGAACAAGAACAGTCTCGTTTTTGCAGCTAAAGGTCCAGCTCAATGTAATAAGCAAAGCTTCAAATTTTTATACAATATAGAGTTTCTCCCCTCTCCCCCCAAATCTGGCATTGTTTCCACTGCAAGCCTCCAGTGGCCAGGGGAGCGAGGTGGTGGTGGTTGTGGTCATCTTCTTTTCTTTTAGTTCATCTTTCTACTCCTGTGTTTCCTCATTTAGTGTCAGGTGTAAGGGAAGAAAGTGTTAAAGTGACAAAGTGTATGGCCAGGTGTGGTGACTCAAGCCTGTAATCCCAGCACTTTGGGAGACCAAGGTGAGAGGATTGCCTGTGCTCAAGGGCTCAAGACCAGCCTGGACAAATTTGGCGAGACCTCATCTCTACAATAAAAAGAAAAAAATTAGCCCGGCATGGTAGCACATGCCTGTAATTCCAGCTACTTGGAAGGCTGAGGCAGAAGGATTGCCTGCGCCCAGCAGGTCAAGGCTGCAGTGGCTGTGAGCATGCCACTGCACTTCAGCCTGGGCGACAGAGTGAGACTCCAACTCAAAAAAAAAAAAAAGTGATAAAGTTACAATTTTATGCAGTTGTTAAATTGTTATCTGGCATTGAGACCCCTGGAACATGAGTTATGAGGGTTTTTTTTGGGGGGGTGGAGGGGTTTTTTTTCATCAGAATTTCACTCTGTCACCCAGGCTGGAG